>UXGC01001260.1:0-28873 GCA_900480045.1 Eurytoma adleriae
TACCTTAACCTGGGTAAAAAATAATTTATTTAAAAACTTATACACGTGTTTCGATACTTTTTGGACACCGTGTATGTTGCAAATACGAAATTTGCAGTGTAAAATTTAAACATTTTTTTACAAGTCGGTACTAGTATCAATAAGATAAGGATACTTTTTTTTGTTGCATTAAACTTGTGTGAATACAGATTTTTGATTAATTATTACTAAATTTTAATATTTTTATAATTTAAAATTTGTTCTAGTTATTCGATTTTAATTTCCTGTATTCGCACCAAAAGTGAAGTATTGAAAAACAATATCCTCAAATTTGACCTTTTTATCACATCTCATTACCTGCGATCTGTAAAAACCCTAATGTCAGCTTTTTCTTATAGAATTCGTTGAGTAACTCAATATGACCAAATTGACGAGGTTATTTTGTTGCTTGCTGCTGATCTTCAGCTGGCCCGAAGTATCTCCAGCTAATAAGTTACAAAAATCGAAGGATATCATAGACTTTGCCCTGACTATATACAGCGGTATTGACGCTGCTAAAACAATAAAAGACTATTTTGACAAAAACCCATCGCCGATCACTGAAGGTGAACGCGCAGCTATCTCGAAGGTGTACGCATTGTCTCAGGATATCCAAGCGGTGAAGGATGCAATATTATTTAAGATCTCGGATCAACTTTATACGAAATTGGCCGAAAATCTTAGGAGTATGTTTGAATTGGCAGCCGATGTAGAATTCGCGTTCAAGAAATATTTAAACAGTTATTATATGCCTATACGAAGAAATGAGTTTGTTGATGAATTCGATCTAATCAACTTTGCAAGAACGAATACTGAGCACCAAAATAATTTATTTGGTGGCTTAGAGAGGTCCTTGTTTAGAATGCACGAGTTACTGATAAACGGCGACAGTACAGTTGAATCTACTCTTCATATCATCATCAAGGAAAGTTCGGTAAATGAAAGTTAATGATTAACAGTACATTAAAATGTGTAATAAAATTCACCAGCTGAACTGTATTTTAAAGAAAAATAATATATTCAGTACCAATTTTAATTAATAAATTTGTAAATAATAAAAAGAAAATTTAATGATATGCTTAAGTGAAGTAAATTTAAAGCTGCAATGATAATCTTCCGAGTATAAATATTAACTATTGTGTTTTTGTTCTTTTTTTAAAGCAAGTTGGCCTATTATGTTCAAGGAAAGAATCAGCACAACAACTGATACAGGAATTATATGACCTTGTAATAAATACTCACCTGAAAGGTTTGCAGATCAGACAATTTTGTTTCTTTGTTAGAGAAGACCAAGAAAGGAGTAAGTATTTTGTTAATATATAAGTTTTTAAATAAAATATTAGATAATAATTATTTAAATAAAAGTGGCTATTCTGATGGTAGTTATTCTAATGTTTTATATAAACGTGTATTATTTTAGGAAATTACCAGCGAAACATAGCTGATGATTTTCGAAATTTTGAAGATCAAGTCCATGCCACTTATAGAATTGTCAGAAACGCAATGGGGGTAGCCTCTACAAATCTCTACAATTGTGATCCGCCAATGTGGGAACGAGGTTTATAATTTAGATTTAGACAATGAGTTTTCAGATTACTAAATTACAATACTACATTATGTTTTTTTATCGCAGGTAAAAATTACGAGCAATTAGGTCCCGTTTTGCAGACGCACATCGTCCTTGGTTCTGATCTTGCGGGTGATAGAGGTAGATGTGATACAAAAAAAGGAAAGCATACTTATTTCTCGGATGAATCTCGATTACTCGAAGTAAGCAAACGGTGTGAACAAGGATACATGAGAAATTGCGAGCCTTTTGTTCAAGAATTTGAGGCGTGTTACTCCGTAAGTATTTCAATTCCGAACTTAAATGAAAAAATTTAAAATAGTTCGTATCCCTTCATAATAATGAAAAAAATATTTATAGTTTCCCTTTGCTAGTGGATTTGCAGAATATTTTTTAATAATTATTATAATTTTTGCGAGTATGAGTAATCATATGAATGAAGATATGTATGAAATGCGTGACCTTTGTGCGCGTGCAAACGTGTCAGTATGTAAAATTCGATATGATAATATTTTTGCAGCTATTTTGTAACATCAAATTAGAATTTTTGCGATTATGTGTACGTGTGATATGTATGAAATGCGTCAGAGTACATAAAAAGATATCTCCATAACTCGATAGTTGATTTTCATGAACCTGTTCACAAAATCTTTGTTTTATATATTATCGTTTAATACCAAACTAAATTACAATTAAAATATCTAAAATTTATATGCCTGCAAAATAGAAATGTTTTTGTTGTATTTCTAGTTTAAAATATCCCCTCGCCTGTACGATTGGGTGAAGCCTTCTCGGAATGACATTTTCGGCTATAAGAATGTCACTAACTGTTCTAATAAGACTTTAGAAATCAACCTGAATCAATTGCAGAAGTTGGGTGGAATGAACCATTGCTTATGTACATGTGACAGTGGTCGTAGAGCAGAAGATCGGTATTTTAGTTTGGATGCTGTTGAGTCGGACATCTTTAAAAACAAGTATGTAATTGTTTTAATTTCTCAAAGACGGATAAATTATTTTCTTTCAAACAAAGCAAAAGTATTATGTGTAACTTTTATATGTAAACTTCATAAAAAAATCGGAGTACAGAAACTGGAAAGGAATTCTTTGAGCGTACCCCTACTGGGCAAGGTTTTTCTGGTTCCTTTTAGCCTCTAATAAAAAAAGCTTGTGAACATGATTTACTGGATTCCAAGTTTTTTTCGTCGACATAAAACTGAAAATCGTGTTCATATAGGCAATGCCAAAACTATTGTATACGCAGGTATACTCCCAAAGTTAATGAAACAAGCTATATCTATTAAATAACGGTCTATGATATCAAACTATTAGTGGTTTGTTTCATTATTTGGTGTTAAAAAAAAAAAAAAAAAAAAATCCCGAGTTTCATATAAATCGATGACCCAGAGGGCTTTTCGGAATTTCAACACCTTTAAACTTATATAACTTAATCTTTTCAGAGTAGTGACTGGTGCGCAAATTTTTAAACTCGGGCGATTATTCCATATTAAGATACAAGAAGGAGAATTGGGCCCTTTTGGTACTATAATTGGTAATGCTGTATGGAAAGAACTACCAGAAAGTCTGCAGAAATACGATTGGGAAACGATATCACAATATGCTAGTTCTACTAAAAAGACAAAAATTCCAAATACGAATAATCTCAAAGACGATGTTCTGAAATACGTATACGAAACCGAATTTCACAAAAATGCATTCCTTCATACAGTTACATACGATTGGAGTAGAGTCAATCTTGATGAGTATACCCTCAAACAGAATGAAGTTGTTACTGGTTTGGCTTTCCGTACAAGAGACAATGCCTTAGCCCTGGAAATCCAAGCAATGCCCTATGACTATACAACAGGGAAATTAATACTTGATAATCATGGCGACGGTCGTTGGACTTTCAGTGACTTCCCTGAAGGGAGGTAAGTTCTTATAAAAATTGAAGCCATTGTAAATAAAATCATTAAATTACTTAATAATTAATTTGTTTTTAAGACAAGAGGTTCTACTTAGTGAACCAGAAGTGCCTATTTCATCAGATCCCAGAGGTGAGTTAGAGATTTATGGTATTGGAAAGTTCGTACATTTCACGACGACAGACATTCGCAAGGACATGGGCCAAAATACGGTGCCTTTTATCGATACGCAACCGATCTCTACGAACCCACCAACGCCTCTTTCAGGAGTTGGTCTCATCCTCAAACGGAAGGGGAAATCCGGAGGATTTTTAACTCTCAAGTTGAAACATTTCGATTTGTCTGTATAGTTGCGAAGCTGTGCGTAACTAACAATATAATTATTAATGTATTTATTGTCGGCACGCCATAAATTTATGAATAATTGAGATCAGTTTATGCAAAATGAGCATTTACCTAATCCTGGCTTGAAAATAATCAATGAGCAACGAAATGCACACACATACATACACACACACACACACACACACACACACACACACACACACACACACGCGCGCGCACGCACGCACGCACACACACACACACACAATTTGTTTGAATTTACAGAAAGAAACATTAATTCTAACCAAATATGTCGATAAGTACCTACAGATGAAGATCTCAAATGGATTTAAACTGAAAAACTTTAAGATGAATAAAATTTAATGTCTAACCTTACTTTGTGGTTATTAAATTTAGATTTACAGTACAACTACAAATGGTAATAAATGTGCAGGATATCTAGAACATATAGGATTCGCAAAACAGGTCTAAGAATAAAAACATAACTTTAACTTAAATAAACAAAGTAAATTTTGTGAACTGCTAGCGGTTTTTTATTGAAACGGGGGCTGCTTTTTTTCGCGCGTCGTCGAACAGACGTGCGCTCGGCGCGCACGACACGGTGCCGCCCGAAAATAAACGCCGCGGGGCATCCATCCGCGCGCGATAATGCGGAATTGAAAATTTCTACGGTATGAAAAGCCGATTTGCCGCGATGTGTAAACGCGCGCATTTTTCTCCGTGGATAAGCGAATTTTGTTTATTTTCCATTTTGTCGAGATGCCCGGAATTCGTTACAAGCGGCGAATCGGGAACTGCGCACTTTTTGCAATTGGTAATTGGTATAATGGTGTGCAACCGTGTAATAAACTAAATTAATCGTTTCTTTAAAGAGGGGTGTACTGGATAAAGTGGCTGGGGTATAATTCGGTATATCTGATGGGAAAAGAGTAACGAATGGAAAAAACAAAAGTCAGAGACAAAAATTAGCATGTTTGAAATGCCTGGAAAAAGCTCATTAGATATATGAATGGACATTTTTAAAATAGCCCATCCTCGTGTATTTAACTTAAAAATGTTCATAATGAACTTCTGTCGAATTAGCTTTTCTTTTAAAGTGATAAAAAATTACCTGGATTGATCAAGTTCTTTTATTAATTTAATATTTACGTAAATAAACTGTATATGATGCCTTTTTTTAATTCAATTTGCTTATGTTTAATCAAGGACTTTTTAATCCTTTTGTTTATTAATAAATAAATATTATAAATAAATTTTCATACTTTACGTAGAAAATTTTATACTCTAATTAAATGAAATACTTAAGTTAAAACTAAACATTTTCCTACTAATATTGTACTCATATTAAATTATTATGATAAAACAATGCGGTTTTCAATATAGTAACTACCCTACTGAAAAAAGTAACGTGGGTGCCACATGGGTCCCTTATAGTATTTTGGGTCGAGACCCATATATATGTCCCACATGGTTCCCACATGGGTCCCACAGGAATTATGATAATACCGATTTTAGTGGATTGTGCAAATCTGTATTTTGAAACTCACGTGGAAGCCATGTGAGGACCTTATGAGTACCATACAGGAGTCATATGGTTCCTACATGAAAACCACTTGGAGACCATATGCCCATAAAGTTCCCATATAACTGTTTTACACAATTCACTAAAATCGGTATTATCATAATTCTTGCGGGACCCATGTGGGAACCGTGTGGGACATATATGGGTCCCAAATACCCTATATAGCCACATAGGTCCTAGACCCATGTGGCACCCATGGGACGTTTTTCAGTAGGGTACAATATTTTACTGTTGATGTGTACCTACTGCATATTTACTACTTATTTGCACATATACAAATCAGAACAAATTTTCACATCTTATACTTAAAATACCGTGACCAGCACGTTGATTTTATATTTTTCTACTGACAGAGGCATATTTTTTCCGCTTTCCATTTATCTGCATAATGTAGAGGAGGGAACAAATTTTTGCTCGTAAATTTCCAATAATGTAAATATATCCCAAGGCAGCGGAAATCAGTGAGCGAAATTCAAATGGAATATTTGAATATCAACTAACATTGATTTTAGAAACTCCTTTCGTAAATACTGCAACAACCTTGCGATGAAAAAAAAATCATCAATAATGTGTCGACTTATGCCATTCAAAGAAAAAAATTCTGAAATGA
The DNA here is from genome assembly GCA_900480045.1 of Eurytoma adleriae. Classification (NCBI taxonomy): domain Eukaryota; kingdom Metazoa; phylum Arthropoda; class Insecta; order Hymenoptera; family Eurytomidae; genus Eurytoma; species Eurytoma adleriae. The sequence continues at coordinate 6,048 of UXGC01001260.1, forward strand.
CATTTAAATTACTTATAAATGGCTTGTCAGAATATTACAATAATAACTATACCTTTTCGATTAGTAGTAATTCGATTATATTCTGTTATGTAATGTACTGTGACTACTAAATACATAATATATTCGAAAGAAAAATATATATTATTTACACGATTCGAAACTTACAGTAGGTAGAATATTACAATAATAATTGCATAAATATTTGAAATATTGCAAAGGGTGAAAAAAGGTTTTCTTTGTTTTAGTTAACACACATCAATTATGTTTTAATCAACAATGACAAGATATATTTTTTAAATTTCGTGTACTATACATTAATTTAGTAACATTTTGAAAAGGCAATTAAACTTAAGCAAGTAGTAAATCGACCAACCAGCCAATAAAAGATTGTGCCTTTAATTCTCTTTAAACTCATGTGTATATTATTAGTTTCAATTATATTATTTAACCAAAGAAGAGGAATATTTAGTTATAACTCGAAATATACTTATTTATTATTAAGCAACTACAACATATTTAGCATTTGATATCTTTTCAGTCGAATACAATGTGTGCGATATTTAAAGCTTTTTATTTGTGTGCTCTATCCAGACAACCGTAACCACGTAGCAGGAAATATCGATTAATAATAAAATATTGAAATAAATTTTTAGAAAATTTATTCTGCATGGTACCTATCATCATTTACACTTACAATTAGAACAAATTCGCGCATTGTTTTAAACAACTAAGCCAAGGCATTACATTTAAACGCGTATTTTGTTTTTTTACTGAAATTTTTAGTGACTAATTTTTTTCCACCTCCCGCCTATAGTTCGAAAGTAAGATGGCTTCTCACTTGAAACAATTTTCTTGATCCTTTTTACAAACATGTTATATTTTACTCTTGATTTATAACACAGCAACTATTCTATTTTTTACGAGTAATAATTTGGTTTACAAGTTGTTTTAATTTATTCATACGGAAATAACTAAAAAAGCGTTGAATATTTTTATATCATTTTATCTTTTTAATTAAAGAAGGCGTTAAAATGAGCTCGCATTCGAAAACCAAAAAAGATGTGATTATTGATATTACGAAAATAAATCTGCAGCATTGCAGCAGAGAAGCAGGAAGTCCTTTTACTGATCGTGCCATGTCATGCATACTCAATAACCAATAAAAAGTGGATGAGGTGCATTAATTTTTCTGTTACATTTTTGCAATTTGCAGCATTTACGAATATTAACTTTAAAACATTTCTTTGATTAACTTCGGATAAAAGGTTTTTCATGTTGAATATTTTTTCGTTTTCTGATAAAGCTAAGTGACTACTTAAAGTGTCGACAGTAATTTTTTGCGCAATTATTTTCAACATATTGGTAGCGAATGGCGAATACGTATCTGTAAGAGAGCCTGTGATTAAAGCGGCATGTCTCGTTGCAAAACTTGTTTTCGTTTGCAAAACTTTGTTAATTTATCTTGGTTTGTGTAGCTGATACATTGCAGAAACAATAAACATGCAAAGAAAAATATACCTGTAATTTTCATAATGAATCACTTAAACTAGTATTAGAATAACGATTTTAATTGACTATGCAAATACGTACTAAAGATATAATTCATCTTATTGCAGGTATGTTTCTGATTATGGATACGCACTTTGTGAAATATTTGTAAGAACTGTTGTGTTTGCATTTTGCAGAACCATGACAACAAACTAAAAATATTCACGCATCATTATTTTTTTGAATGTTGTATGCAAAAAATTTCTATACATGTAAGGATACAGTCGGTTGTATTTTCATTTTTCGATCACTATGACAACAGTTTTGCTTTATTAATGTTTAGAATGGAAACTAGTTCCACCCTTCATAGAATGTGCAATGTATAACCGGATACAAATTTTCCACACCGTTTAGAGAAATATTCTTCATTGAGTATTTACGATCACTAACTTCAAAACAATAGTGGAATATTGATTTTTAAACATAACATTTATCAAATCTTAAGGATTTCGGATTTTCATTTAAATTGATATCACGTGACCATGACGTCACGATGTATGAATTCTATATGGTGTATTCCTTTTCTTTAAACAATAAGGAAAAGGAACGCGCCTTTCTAATACATCTGCCCAGAGTCTCAAAGTTTTCACCTCTTAATTTTCAGCACTCTGGATACACTTATTTCTCAAGATATAACCCAGAAATATTTTGAAATCACTTTTGGAAGATCTTTTTGTATGCTTTTCATAAAATGTTTACTCATTTCACTACTAATTTTAAGGTTAGGTTTACGAAAGGTTTCCCGGTTGTCAAATAGTGGTATTCTAATGTCATATTATGCTCACAATACAAAAAGAGAACCTTCTATTTTAGATTCATGCATCGTGACGTCATTAGTCACATTTTCAGGCATTTTTAATAATTTATTTTAAAAAAGGTACTTGATAAAAAATCAAACTTTTAAGCAATTTCAACTTCTTTTTATACTGCATGCAAGTTCCCTATTTAGTTACAACGTTTCAATTACGAAACACATTTCATAATTTATTACACATTTTTAATGCAGTTCTCAAAAAATATATTTTTCCCATTAAAAAAAATGCCCAACTCTTTTTCCTAAAATTTCTAAAAAAAAAAAAATAAAAAGAAACTACCGGCGGACGCACACGTACAAAAAAAGGGGGGTCGTTAATCCGCTAACGATTCGGCATAAAAGGAAAAAGAAATTATCAGCAATGAAGCAGGCGGAAGAGAGGCGGCTAAAACCCGAGGCGCATTTGACCGACGCGCGCGCGTACTTGCGCGTGAAAACGGGCGCTTTAATGCTCGCGGAAAAGTCGAGCTTGGCGCGCGCTCGCGCGCGGCGATGCGTGCCGACGCGAGCTCGCGCGCCCGCTGCCCCGACGGTGGCAATCTGGTCGCGCATTGTCAGGTTGATTTCGAGTCTCGCGCTATTTCGCTTTTACGATTGGCCGGGCCGAGCCGGGCGCGGAGGGACGCGCCGTGATTTATGACACCGGAGGTATAACCGCGCGCGCGACAGTAAAGCCGCGGTACGGAGAATTTCTCCTGCGTATGGAGAGGGGGGGAGGAGCCCCCTGCCCGCGTAATTTATTATCACTCGCAGCTCTTCCGTGCTCGCTTTTGATATGCTAAAGCGTATTTAAGAGACGGCGCGGTACTTGGTTAACGGATGTTTTTAGGCTAGTGCGGCCCGGGCATAGTTGTACCGATGCATTTGTCTCTATCAAATGGTTATACCTGCCGGTACAGATGGTATTTTGTTGAATGGCCTCGGCTCGGAGACGTGGCTTCCGGAATTTTGAGAACCCGTGATTTAGGGATTGCCTCTATTACTGGTAATTGGACTTCTTACTTACGAACGGATAAGTACTTTGAGTCTAGGACAACGACATGGCTGAGTTTTGCTGCAAATTCTATAAAGAAAAAATTCAAATTGAATGTAAAGTTTTTCAAAGGAATCGTTTTCGTAGGAATCGAAAAACACCCGAAGCTCCTTAAACGCATTCAATAAAAATATCCGCAAGGACAAGATGTATCATGATTTCTGTTATAATGGGCGCAAATTTTTCCCAAGAATTCTTTCCGTGTAATTAATTATTTTTGAATATGTACGTACAGAAAATAGTAATTTTATGAAATGGAAAAGTTTATTATTGCGACAGTAAAAGCACTGTTGTTATCGAGTCCGTTCTCTTCAATGAGCATAAACCGTTACAATGCTGCTGACCGTTTGAATTTGCTTTCTATGTATTATCTATTGTCGATTTGTTGTCAGTATAATTGCTTCACATTGAAAACGCGTTCAAGCGGTTTCAAGTTACAGTAATTAGGATTTGCGATATCAACTATGATTAAATGATTTGCCAATACCGGAAAATTGTCGAGATAATTACAGGACATTGATCGACATTTCAATCATAAGGGTGTGCCAATTGGAGTTAATCAGCAGTTCATCTTTTCACATCACTTTGAACGTAAAGTGTGATAATTAATGGATTGATAATTGAATTAATTACACGATATATCCAAATGAATGGTCTAAAGGGGGATTGTCATTTTTGACTTTTTGAGTGTGGTTAAGTAATAAATAGTAAATAATAAAGTAGATAAGCAGCAATAGTAACTAATAAAGTAAATAAATAGTAAGTAATAAATAGTATAGTGATTAAGTAATAAAATATTTAATATGTTATTATCAATTTCGGAAAAAGTTGAAAAAATGACAATCCCCTTTTTCCTGTGGACCCTTCAAATGTTCTACAAGCATTTCATAATAATAAAATTATATTTTTTACGAAGTAATGTAAAAGAAGAACTACTTACGCGTGACTAAACTAAAGTGGATAGCAGTTTTTCTAAATAATTAATACCATAAGGTACCCTAATAAAGTATTTTTAAGGATTTTCGAGTCGCTGAGTTGGAGGGCAAGGTCAAAATTATCATAAAATCAAAATTCATAAAAATAAAATTATCAGTAAATAGTTAAAAATTGCCGGAGAAGTTGTCATATTGTAGAGCAATTATTACCGACTCGATTAAGTGGCAGCGGCTGCTAATATGATGCATTTAATTAATATTTATTCAATTTTGAAAATTGCTTGGTAAATCGATCAAGCCAACTGGAATTGGAACACGGGAACGGAGCGGCATATACAACGTAGCTTCAGAACATATTCATATTTTAGGTTAGTCGTATCTATGTACGTTTTGTTGACAAATACAGGTGACAGATGATACTAATAGTGGCACCTCTTATATCGCCGGTAAGAGCGATTGTCATTAATTTACCTTATGTTCGTCAGAATCATATTCGTCAAAATCTTATTTGCTTTGAAAACTCTTCGGTACCTACAACTTTATCATCGGAAGATTAAAAATATGATGTTAATATTCTGTTACTTATGAATAAGATAATTGTCCGCTAAGGTGCCGATAAAGTAGTCAACTTATCGCCACGGCATCTCGGGTATAAATTGTCGGCCAGCAGCGCTTTTTTAATATCGCTATTATGTGATTTTCGCCTCAGCTTGCAAGTATAGCACTTTCATGTAAGCCCTCCAGTTGAAGAAGATGGCAGAACTGTGGATAAGGGATGGGAGTACTATGGGAGAAGTATGGGAGAGGTATGCGATAAATATGGGAGAGGTATGGGATTATTATGGTAGAGGTATGGGATAAGTATGGAAGAGGTATGGGATAAGTATGGAAGAGGTATGGGAGACGTATGGGCGAATTATGAGTTAAGTATCGGAGAATTATGGGTGAGGTAAGAAATAAGTATGGGACACGTACGGGAGAGATATTGGATAAGAAGAAATATGGGACAAGAATGAGATAGGTATGGGATTAGTATGGGAGAGGTACGGGATAAGTATGAGTCAAGTATGGGAGAGGTACGGGATAAGTATGAGTCAAGTATGGAAGAAATATAAGAGAGATATGGGAGAGGTATGGGAAACATGGGAGAAGTATGACAGGTATGGGACAGATATATTATAAGTATGGCAGAAGTATCGGACAAGTACGGGAGAAGTATAGGAGAAGTATGGGAGAGGTATGGGATAAGTATCGCAGAGGTATGGGAGAACTATGGGAGAGTTGTGGGATAAGTATGGGAAAAGTATGGGAGTTGTATGGAATAAGAATGGGAGAGGTATGGGAAACATATGGGTGAGGTATGGGAGAGGTATGGGTTAAGTATGGGATAAGCATGGGAGAAGTATGGGAGAGGTATGGGAGCGTTATGAGTTAAGTATGGGAGAAGTATGGGTGAGGTAAGAAATATGTATGGGGCACGTACGGGAGAGATATTGGATAAGTACCGTAGAAGTATGGGACAAGTATGAGATAGGTATGGGATTCGTATAGGAGAGGTATGGGATAAGTATGGGACAAGTACGGAAGAAGTATGAGAGATGTATGAAATAAGTACGGGAGAGGTATGGAAGAAATATGGGACAAGTGCGGGACAGATATTGGATAAGTATGGCAGATGTATAGGACATGTATGGGAGAAGTATAGAAGAAGTATGGGAGAGGTATGGGATAAGTATAGGAGAGCTATGGGAGAACTGTGGGAGAGGTATGGGATAACTATGGGAGAAGTATGAGAGGTATGGGAGAGGTAAGGAAGAAATATGGGACATATACGGGACAGACATTGGATAAGTATGGCAGAAATATGGGAATAAGTATGGGAGAGTTATGTGTTATGTATGGGAGAAGTAAGAAAAAGGTGTGGGACAAGTATTTTGAAAGGTATGGGAGAGTTATGGGTTAAGTATGGGAGAAGCATGGGAGTGGTAAGAAAGAATAATGGGACAAGTATGGGGGAGATGTTTGATAAGTATGGCGGAAGTATGAGAGGATGTATGGGACAGGTATGGGAGAGGTATAGGAAAGTTATGGGTTGAGTGTGGGAGAAGTATGGAAGAGGTAAGAAAGAGTATGTGACAAGTACGAAAGAGGTATGGCACATATATTGGAGAGGTATGGGAATAAGCATGGGATAAGCATGGGAGAAGAATGGGAGAGGTATGGGTAAGTATGGGAGAGGTAAGGGAGAAGTATGGGATAAGCATGGGAGATGTATGGGAGTAATATGGGAGAGGTTTGGGAGATGTATGGGGCAGGTAAGAGATCCTACATATCTCATGTACCTCTCCCATATATCTCGCATACCTCTCCCATATATCTCGCATACCTCTCCCATATATGTGCCATACCTCTTCCATACTTGTCCCATACTTCTTTCTTACCTCTCCCATACTTCTTCCACAGTTCTGTCAGATCTTATCCAGACTTCTTCCATCTTCTTCAATTGGAGGGCCAGCACGAGAGTGCTATACTTGCCGACTGAGGCCAAAATCACATAATAGCGACATTAACGCATGTTTTCGTCGATATCCCTAAGAATACCGCACCATCACCTTTACCAACTCTCGACCTCGAAAACCCTTGAAATCACTTTATTGGGGTACCTTTCGTTATTAATTACTTAGAAAAACTGCCGTACACTTTAGTTTGGTCACGCGGTAATTTTGAAAAATAATTGGTAAGGAAAATGAAGAAGTTTTGCTGGTTACTAAAATGCTAAATAAAAAGTGATGTATAAAATTGTAGGTTACCAACTGCACAAAAACTAAAAATAAACTATTGGTGGTGAAAACGATTAATTTTCTTACTCGATTTGATATCACGAAACTATTTAAGTTTCAGAACCATTAGTAATAAAAAATAACATATTGAATGATTATTTCGTAATTATTTTCGCAAGTGTACAAAACAAATAAACAACTTCCCATACAGTACATCTCCGCTGGCGTATACTTAATCATTTTCGAGCACGACTGATTCCCAGAGCAATCTGCGTTGCAGACATCTAAGGCAGTACAGATAAGGTTAATTTCACGATTCTATGAAAAAACAATTTCGCGCTGTTAGCCTTTTACTCAGAGTTCACCGGGACTTCCCGATGGTGACAGGCATCAGCCGAAATTCTTATCCCGTCCCCCATCGTTTTTCATCCCGCTCCGTTTGTTCCGACGCTCCACTCGCTTCCTCCCTCTCTCCAGCCGTTTCTCCGGCTGTGCCTCTTGTCTCGCCGAGCTTTTCCGAAGCGTATTCGCTAAGCCGGCGTGTCTCCTCCGTGTCGGACACAATAGCTCACCGGCGATTTTCCCGTCGAGTGCCGGCGCCGCTTGACTCCCCGTCGCAAACTTTGAGCAGAGCTCTCTTTCTCTCCCTCGCTTTCTCTTTCTCTTTCGATTGCAGAACTGTGGAACGTATGTTTGTACATGTGGGAGTCGAGGAAAATTTGGGGGGAGCTAGGGGTTAGTATTGATATGAGTAGATACGAGGAGCTACGCACTCGAGAAATCACTCTTAGATTTTCAATGATTTTTAAGGATTTCTAAAGATATTAAAACGGTTTAGCTGATTTCCAAATAATTTCCAAGGATTTATATAAACAGTGGAACATTCAAAACATCCAAAGATGTCCTAAATATTTCGTACAGTTCCTAATATTTCCCTAAAATTTCGCTAAATGTCAAAAGAGTTCCTTGATGTCAAAAGTTAGTTGGATTTCATATAGGGGTAAATGAAGTAGTAATTGACCCATTAAACAGACGATACAACATAGTGATTGACCCCCGTTTCCTTAATCACTGTCATTGTGGTCAATGACTGTAGGGGGTCAACAACTGTACCATTTACCCCTATTTCCAAATACTTAAAAAAATGTCCAAATATTTTCGGGATTTCCTCATTACTTTTTGCGCTGTCTTCTAGCGTGTAAGTCCTTAAGTAAAAGTAAATTGAAGACAATGCGATAGACCATTCGAGGATGGCTGGAATATGACTGGAAAAAAACGATATCGCTGGAGAAGGAAAACATGCGATGTATAAGGGGCTTCGCCCAAGAATGATCAATTTATTACGAAATTAGTTTTAATCACTTGAAGGATCGAATCGAGGTCTCGTTTCAAAATTAGCCAAATCTTATGAACATTATAAAAATTTTGGGGAATCTTTATGAATTCTTCTGAAAGTCAGGAAAATCTTTGCAATTAATTTAAAAACGTTTGTAAATGCTTGTACATCTATTGTATATATGATATCTTTAAAATCTGGGAATCGTTAGAAATCTAGAAATTATTGATTAACTGTAAAAAAACATGTGAAGATAAAATTTAGAACAAAATATCCAATGATCACCGACTGTAACTCGTCGGGGATTATTGCATAGTTGCTGGAACCTAAAGCGGTCGTTGCATGTGGCAGTTATTGAATTCACTTCTAGACTTATCACTTCTTTAAGAATGTATACATTTTTAATGTGATGCTTCTCTTCCTGCAATATATTTATAATGCGATTCTGTTATTATTATATGGAAATGTTTATACCTATTTCAGTTTGTTCCTTATGTTTAGCATTTTACGAAATTGAGTGTCACTTCGCTCCAATAAATAACTTAAAAGTGGAACGACTTTACAATTCATGTTTTTTTAATAAGTATTTGTTTATCAATATTGGCATTAAATCAATATTGCCCTCCCTACTTCCACTACAAGGTAATAAAGTTGTACAGTTGTAGGTTACATTTTATAACAAAACTGAAAAAATATACATATACGCTATTGTACTTTTGTCGTCCACGCGAGTTCGACAGGCAACGGGAAAAAGAGTCAATTAATTCGCAACAAAGGAGGCATCGGCTTCGCACATTTTCAACGGACGTCGCGGTGGCCAGCGGAGAGCGACAGGGTAACGAAGGACCGACGATGTGGCGCTTGCGGCGTCTTGACGTTAAATGACGTGACGTCAAAGCCCCGACGCTTTGCCCTGCACGCGGCGAGAGAGACAATTGCCTCTGGATAAGGCAGTATATCAGTCCGGCGGCGGACTGCGGAAACGTCACGCCAAACTGTGTGCGCGCGTCGTGCGGCGCGCTCGGGCGACGTCCAGCGGCCGAGCGCGCAAAATTATTTGAAAGCTTAATTGTGCAGCGAATTCGCACCTTTTGTTCCTGACGCGAAGTAATGGTCTTTCTTCTAATTTCTTTTTCTACACTTTACCGATCGAATGAGTATTTATGTGATGTTCTCGTTAAGTGATAACAAGCGTCCCAACATGTCACACGCATTAAATTTTTTACTTTTATAGAAACAAGTTAGGAATTGCATCGTTAATTTAATTCCGTAAAGAGAAAGGGAACGATCTCAGATGAACTATATGATTGAAAAATAATTTTATATTTCATTTTCAAAGTTCTATAGTGATTGACCCCTTAAGCAGACGACACAACATAGTGATTGACCCTAACCTAGCTATGATAACTATGATCGTTTAAGGAAATGGGGTCATTCACTATCATTGTAGACAATGACAGTAGGGGAGGTCAACAACTGTACCCTTTATCCCTACAACTTACATTTATACTTTTCGAAATTGAAATAACATTTTGTTTGCATAAAGGTGTCTTTCATACTTTATGACATTTAATTAACACTAATTTAGATTCTACATCAAAATTGATCTGAAACTATCTAGGAGAGGCTCTCACCTCCAGGTCACATACTTATCTAAAATGTTTACACAAGCTTCCTTTCACCTTCGACAAAAAGTACTCACAATCCCAGGGTCTGATAGCCACTTTGAGTGAAGCAATGCAATGATCTGCAACTTTGTTCAAACGTTGATCACACCAGGAAAGGTCATGTGACATCTCCGAAACACCAATCTCTTCAAAACTTACATGAAATTTAAATATGAAGTTCGATAACTGTAGTTTGACACCATAGACCTTTCTTACTTGTACAGAGACTCGTACACCATTCTCATATGATACACTCTAATAAGATGAATTATTTGCTACTAATAACTACTCCATCATTATTATTTACATATACACAATAATGTGATGTATTTAAAAAAAGTAAGCAGTATGAAGTCACTGATCCCGTTTATTAGCAAAGTTTCCGTACAAGTAAGAAAGGTCTATAGAGTCAAACTACAGGTATCGAACTTCATATTTAGACTCAATTAAACAGCTTATAAAGTTTTGAAGAGATTGGTGTTTCGGAGATGTCACATGCCCTCTCTTGGTGTGATCAAAGTTTTAACAACGAACAAAGTTGCAGATCTTTTGCATACACTGCTACACTCAAAGTGGCCATTGAATCCTGGGATTGTGAGTACTTTTTGTGGAAAGTGAAAGGAAGCTTGTGTGAAAATTTCAGACAAATCTGTGACCCGGAGGTGAGAACCTCTCCTAGTAAGATAAAATCCAAAGACTAACGGAAAGATGAAAAGAGTTATGAAAGAAGTAAAAAAGCGTTGGTAAAAAGGCGTAACGATCAATCAGCGACAAAGGAAATGATCGTCGCCGTAGGCGCGTCGTCGCGACTAAAAGCATGCCGTCGACACCTTGAAGCGTGGAGAGACGGAGAGAGAGACAGAGAGAGAGAGAGAGAGAGAGAGAGAGAGAGAGAGAGAGGTGGTGGCGGGGAAAAGGCGCAGGGCCGTTTGAATGCAAAAAGGAGGATAAGCCGCGCGGCGCGCCACCTCATGGCACCGCCGAGCGAGACTGATGTGCGGATCCGCGCGCGAGCTCGCCGCCTGTCTCGCGCGAACCCGGAGGGAAGAGAGCGCCAGATAGAAACGTCGATAGACTCTTTTCACTCGGCTCGCGAGCCGAGAAGAATAGACGGTAATGGCGGCGTGTCGCGGCCCAAAGAGTCTTAAGTTCGATGGTCAATAATTTGAGAGCGGCTGACAGTTGGGGGTGGCTTCCTGCGTACATGTTGTCTTAGAGGAAGTAATCCAACTGAAATGGCTTATCTACTAACTGTTGGTCAAGTTTTTGAAGCAACGAATAGAAAAATATTAACCACCGGTTAACCAACAATAAATTGATGAGTTGTCGATAGTAGTTTATGAAACAACAAAACAGATGATAAGAAATATAGATGCGGAAAAATGATTTAGTCGAGTCTGTAACAAAAAGCTCCCAATGTCAATTAGAAGTATCAGTAAGCTACATGTTAGTTTGTACGTAATTTATTCTCACTAATTCATTTAGTGCGCTAAGAGTAATTCGCGCTAACGTTCGATATATACCTTTATTTTCATTGTTTATTTCAACATTACCTAAACACAAGGAGTAAATCTTGATATTCAACGTACTTAATTACTTTCCAAGTACTACTACAAAGTATGAAGAATATTAGAGTCTAACACTCGAAATTTTTGGCATAGTAGGATCTTTATTTTTTTCAAAATTTCGTATTTCCTTAATTGAGAATAACTCTGCGCCTACAAATCCTAAAAAATACACCAAAAAAGAAAATAAAAGAGAAAAAGACCTTTAATTTGAGAGGTTGTTCGCCAATTCAAGGTTGAAAGTCAATGCTTACAACAAATGTTTAGAAAATCTTGAAATTAACATTGAAAATTAACGTTGAAAATCAAGGTTTACAAGCGAATGTTTAGGAAATTGAAATTAATGTTGAAAATCAGCGTTTACAACGAATGTTTGGGAAATATTGATATAATAACTGAAAATCAAATCAAATCAGGGTACATCAATGTTGATTTTCAAATTGATATCCTCAATTCTATTTTCAAGCTGACCCGCTGCAAGGTTTATTCTTCGACGAAATAAGCGGTATTTACTTCCAACCATTGGTTAAACGCTTGACCAAACTCTTATAATTTGACGAATGAATTGATGAACGGTTGGTGACTATTTCTACTAGAATAGAACTGCTGCTAAAAGAGAAATCGCTCGCGGCTCGTTAGTTTGTTGGGTTATTGCGCTTGACACGCGCCGGTCTTCGGAGTTGCGAGAGCTGGTAAGGCGTGAATTTAAATTTCGAGCACGACGATTTGCGTTAAATTTACTGGAAATGCTGTTTACGCGGAGAGATTGTCCAATTTCTCATGTGCAATGGCTGTGACCCAGATGTGCTGCACTGTTTTCGAGGCAGCGTTTAGATATGAGAATATTTTACGTCTTTGTTTTAAAGAATGAGACATAAAGTGCTGCTTTTAAAATATTTCAATTTGTTTAATTTAAGTATGTATACTTTTTTAAAAACCTGAAGCAATGTTTTTAAAAATTTTAATTATACTTTACTTAAGAAGTCTTCTATTATAACATAAGCAATTCGGGAAAAAAATTTAATACTGACTATACTTGTTAGACCTGGTAAGTCTCTTTTATATCTTACTTGTAAGGAATAGGTAATCCTATTTTGCTAAACTTTTTGTTTAGTCTTTTTTAATTCTGGTTTTTATAAGTGATACCTAAATTTTTTAATCTTAATTGACTAAAAATAATTAATTACACTATAATAATACATATTATATTAAAAAAAGTCAAGTGCCATAATGAATTTATTATTAATTGAGTTGGATAATTTGAGCTGGTCTCGAATTTTACTTCGCGCTTACCCTGATAGAAATGCTCACCAGTGGTTGGCCAAAAGTGACGTTTTTAACGAATTCATTGACCAACCGAAACCAGCTGTTGGCCAACAGGCCACTAATTTCTACCAGGTAGAGATAAGCCTACACACCTTACTGAAGAGTCCATTAGGCTGATCTTGGATGAAACAGACCTAATGACAATCGAAGAAAATATTTCGAAGACTCTAATAAAAACACCATATTTCCTATAGTTTATATGCAGAAAATACGCTGCTTTTATTTGGAACCATCGATTTTGCCGATAATACTTGTACATTATATACCGAACGAATTTTAACATTAATATTCAATCGCAGATTCCAAAAGCGACAAAACCCCTCTGCAGATTATTTTTGTACGGAACAGCAATATACGTATGCGCATAATGCATTGCATCGAAAATTTAGCGTCAACGTTGTACGAATATCCAAAATTCAGGAAGAAAGAAGCGGCGTTAGTCAAAAAGACGTGAAAGGAACAAGAGCTGCTGGGGGAAAGACTGAAGAATCCTCGCGACGCGGTGGAAAGTAGTTCGGGGACGGGTTCTTGTTCGAGGCTCGAGCGCTCGCAATCTCGCGGCTTTTAGCGTTTGGTAAAAAGGCTGCTTTCTCCTCCCCTCCGGATGCAAGCGAGCGACTGATAGAACACCGCGTGAGCGGATTCGATACATGAAATTTTGCGCGACAAAGGCACGGATGCTCTGCCGGTAATGGACTGCGGCTCAGTTGAATGCCTTTTTTTTCAAAGAGTAATCTTTATTACGAAAAATATGCATTGACTTACTTACTGATTGTAAGTATGCGTTAGCTCTTTAACTGGAATAGTTTTTATAAAAGTATTGCAAATTTACAGATTTTTTGGAGTCGCCGATTCAATTATACCAAATTAGTCATTTTAATGCCAGCCCTACTGAAAAAAGTCACATGATCATCAGATGAGAATCACATGATTATCACATGAAGATCACGTGCAGATCACGTGATAATCACATAATTGTCACGTGAAGATCACATGAAGATCACACGATTATCACGTGATTTTTCAGTGCAAAAATTTAAAAAAATTGTTTTGTGATTGTCGCAGCAAAATCTCATATGATTATCATGTGACAATCATGTGATCCGCACGTGATCTTCACGTGATCATCACGTGATCATCAGGTGATGATCATGTGACTTTTTTCAGTAGGGAGATTAGGATTCAGCATTGTCAAAAGTAATATTCTACCAAATTTTGTTCAAATCATACAAAAAGTTGTATGTATATAGTATCTGCTTCACTGCTATGTATTGTCATAATAATTTTATGTACACTAAATCGGGGATTTTTAAGGTTACTATCAAATAAACAATAGTAAAAGAATAAAAGGTCACTTTATCATAACAACAAGAAAAATACTAAAGGCAATCAAAGTAAATCGAGAGCTGAAGAGTAAATTAGATTTCTGCTACAACTGAAAAATGAAGCGTTGGTTTATATCTGTTTTGTTTAATTATAAGAAGTTGAAGATCGACGTTTTGGCATAATGCAGTGACGAGTAATCACTTAAATTAATATTTTTTAAAGCCGAAAGTGAATAATAATTAAATATAGAATTATTTTCTTGGTAGTTACCGCTTTCAAACATTTCAAGTAGTTAAGCCCAGTTATAGTCAGACAACAACCAATTATCACATACAGATACATACGTAAGTATAAATAAATAAATTTGATGATTTATAATTCTGTTAATGTAAAGCACAGCTATTGTTTATATATTTATACAAATAACATTAATTTAGCATTGTTGCGTAATGACAAATTGCGGCAGTGTCGGTAAACTAAAGAAGGTATTTACTAGAAGAAGGATAACTACAAATATTTAAAAAGTTAAGAAACACAGAAAATTTACAAACTGAATATTATTAATTAGTGCTTAATTGGCATGGTATGCATTTAACAGAATTAACTGAATGTAGTGAAGCAAAAATTAAAAATAAAATAAAATTTGCTAAAATAAGTAGAAAAGTCTAAATTTCAAGCGACATTCGAAGTAGTAAGAATTGCAAGAAGTAACTTTTTAATTATTTATTTTTTAATGCATGGATAGATTAATACCCTTTTTTTATTTTAAAAAACTAGAAAAGATTAGGGATGGTAAGCTGTCTTTAAAAGCGCCCCGACTTTTTAATTTTGCTGTAGTTCTTACGACTTGATCGATGATCAACGGTGTGAGATAACCAAGTTCTTAAGCGGATTTTCAAACTTGAAATTTCCTAAGTTTTTGAGTTGCCTCAGAAGCACTATACTTAAAAAAGAAATATTGAATGAATTATTAATTACTTTCAAAAGTTCCAAAATATTCGCCTGATTAACATAATTTTTAATAAAATTTGAATTGTGTAAATTATAATGTGTGGAAATGTATGTAATTTAAATGAATTTAAGAAAATATCATTCAATGTTATAAACAAGTAAACAACAAAAAATGGAATAGAATAATTAATTATTATTGTAAATAAAGTGCTTACCAATTGCGAAATAACAATAATTAATATAAGTGTAATATAGACAATAGAATATAAACAATTTCACAATGCAGTTTAGTTATCTGGTGTGAAATTACAGTCTATAATTTAGAATCTAAAATACTAGTAAGTCACATATTTATATATCAAATGTAGTCAAGTGCATTTACTAAGTATGTATATGTAGTGTAAGTATATGCTAATATGACACGTATACAGTATTATTAGTAATTAAAATGGCTACATATCAATTTTGTATAAATAAACTATTCAATTAATAATTAAAATAATAAATAAAATAAATCAGATTAATTAATATTTAAACAAATAATATTTCCTTAAAAATTCATCAAACTGTAAACATCCTTAAATATTAAAAACAATTTATTTTATGAAGCTGAGCCAATATTAAATTAAAAAGAAACAACCGCAAATTAGTAAGCTCTTTTACGCGAGTATCAAAAAGGAAATCCAATAAAAAAGGCGTCGGTACAGTAACAAAGCGCGCAGCTGCGCGCAACGAAATCAGCTACTCGGCAGCATACAAACGACGTCGAAGCAAAGAAAAAAAATGAAAGGGTGTCGATCGCTGCCGAGGCTTTAAAGGGCCGCGCTTGCCTCCTTGTAGCTTTGCGCCAAGGGCGCGTCGCTTGTCTTGAGGTGCGCTGCAGTGTAATCGGAGCGCTCGCGCCCCCTCGTCGAAAGTTAACGTTAATGGCACGAAGTAATTAACCCGGAGGAGAAGAGAGAGGGTGGGGGGATGGAAGAGCGAGATAGTCGAGGGTAAGAGCCGCGAATTTACCTCCGTCTCCGCGTTTGTTTACGTATAATAACGCGATTTTCTCGAGAGAAATTGTAATAAGTTTTGTTGGGGAATTTCGTTAGTCGCCCTCGCCTGCGCCCTCTGTGCTCACGTAGAGGGCGCGCGCGGTGTCTGACGAGTAATTTGTCTCCTGTCGGCGCATTAAAGGCTTTTCAATTTAGTTCAAATTAAGTGGATTAAAGCAGTTATTCGAATGTAAAATAAATATCGAATTGAAGGACAAATAATTACACGCAGTAATACGCAACAAATTTAATTAACAATTAATTACATGTGTTATCTTAAAATTCTTTCGAAAAAATGTATCATGTTTCAAGTTTGACCTTCATCTCCAAAAATTAATAATTTTTCCTACCCGACTTTTTTCATTTTTTGTTAATGCCTCAATACAGCCTTGAAATTTGAGATTAGAAAACTTTAATTTTTAACATACTTCTTATTTGCGAAGTATCAGTTAATGATTACTTCTAACAAATCACAAATTGCACACTATTACGATGGAATCTTTCTATCAGGGTAATTTACTACATAAATACAGCAATATATCCGCAAAAAAAAAAAAAAATTCTGCAACGCAAAAATTACCCTGAAAAAGCTCGCTAAAGCACGGCGCGGCCGAGTAAAAAGACTCGGCCGAGCATCAAAAAGCTCGCGCGCGCCTTGAAATTTTTCGCTTCGACGCTTAATTAACTAACCGATGATCGCGCGCCCAGCGACCTCGGATTACAAAGCATCGGCCGGGCGGCGTGGCAAAAAAAAAAAAAATTTTCCTGCTCGTTAACGAGTCTCGCGTTACGGCGTCGGCGCGCGCGGCTAGATTGATAAGAAGGGCCGAAAACGCGCCTCCGCTGGGGAGCGCGCGGGCGCATTTGCCCGGACGCGTCTCTGACGTTATGTTTCAGCACGCGCTCCGTATTACGCGGCCTATTTGGAAGATTAAACCGTCCGACAACGACGGGCTCACGTGCATATCCAGTTACTCGAGCTCCCACTATCTTTCCGCACTTAGTCCGCCAGCTTTTATTCTTGCCTCTTTATTCCCCTCTCTCTTTCTCTCCTCCTCCCTCTCTCTCTCTCTCTCTCTCTCTCTTTCTCTTTCTTTCTCTTACTCTCTGGTTTACAGCAGATTCCCCCTTTAGTTTCCACCTTTTTAATTTTTCTTTTAATTCTTTTATTTTTTTGTAAGTATTATTTTTTATTTTAATTGTTAATTAAAAGCGTTTCTTGTATATGTTATGAAAGGTAAAAGAATATGATGGTACGTTTTGAATAAAATTACTGTGTAAGTCAGTAAGTGAGTAGAATGACAAAAATAATTAATAAAATAGGGTGTGTTGATTCAAGGTATAATGATTTATTTTTCTGACGCTAGTAATATTATATTGCATATACATGATGAGCACGTGCTAATAATCTAGCTGAAATGTAAATAAATAAAACTTTTGTTTCCCTTTTTACATAAATTATTTATATGCTTATTGTGTTTTTAATATTATTAGTATATTAAAATTTAATCATTTAATTATTATTCATTTTGAGAAAAGAGGAAACTTATATGCAGTTGTATTAATTTTTTGAAAAGTAAGTAATAATAATTTTGGAAAGTTTCATTGATGTTAATGAGTTCAATTCGGTGTGAATTACTAGCTGTGCAACGTTTCGATATATTATTCGATATCCTAATAAGCACTAGAATTTATTAAAATATGGAGATAAATACAGGTCAATAATTAAAAGTACATACGAATAAACAATTTGCTCGTCACTTTTAAAACGTCGTCAATTTATAAAAATTTTCTTTCATCTGTGTTAATTTATTATTGTACTGTTTTAATTATATGTTAATTTATTATTGTTATTGTCCTATCTTAATGTAAGTTGCATATGTGTGCAAAGTTTTTAATGCAATTGACGATGTTTATTTTGTTTCTACCAAAAAAAGAAGGTAACAGTTATAGTTAATTTGACGTTTTAACCTTTGTGCAAAGTTTTCCATCTTTTCACTATTGTTTCTAATTGTGTTTTAGCTGAATAAACAGGAAAAAAATTTAATTGTAAACATTTACAAAACAAAAATTCAGTAATTGATCTTTTTTTTAAATTTCCCAAATCCTAAAAAGAAGAAGCTTGAAATAAAAACGAGGGTAAAGTAAATTTCAATTGAAACACCAACTTGATTAATCCAATCTTAGTTCGCTAACACAACATCCGTTAAGTTCAATAAACCTATCAATTCTATTTCTTATAATTGTTAAATTTTCCGCACATATAACCACGTGTAACTATATCCCCCAAGTCAACGTAAATTCAGTAAAGCTAATTCAATTATCATCCTCACCCCCCTCCCATCTCCCGACGATGGTATGCCCGGTCTCTTCCACGGTTCCTTTTGCTCCCGTTTCGACGGGATCGCGGTTAATTAACAGCCAGTTCCAAGCGTCAAACGCCGACTCCCCGGGGGGTAGCAGAGTCGAGGCGCGGCTGTCCCTCCTCCTCCTATACTGTACTATTTTATTTTTTATTTTTTTTCTCTCTCTCTCTATACAATCCACGGAGGAGCCGCCAGTATTAGACGGCGGAGGCGGCGCGGGGCGACGCTCGCGTGTCGCCGCTTAATAAATTGATTTATCGTGTATCGCGTGTGTATAGGCGCGGGCGAGGGCGCGCCGGCAGGTCGATGACTGGATTAAGTCGACGCGCTGCTGGCTGCTCCTCTCGCTGTCTAGCTGCGCGCCGCGCGCGACTTATACACGCCGAGCCGGAGCGCAAGGCGCTGTATCGGAGATATCTACTCGGGTAAACAGGCGGTACGCGCGCAAACACGCCACCCCCTTCCCCCCTCGTCACCCGTGTGTATCGGAAAAATCCTCCGGCTTTTAGCGCTTGTTAGTCTCGGTTTTAACTGACTTTACCTCTTATAACTTCTAAGCCTGTCCGCTTCACTTTAATATTTTTTTATTTAGTTTTGTGTATTTTTGCTTTTTTTTTTAAATAAAGAAGATGATTCTTGAAGTTATGTTCTTGAATCGTATTTATAGAGTTTATCAAAGTTGTATGCATTTAAAGTATTTCTTTATATGAAAAGATAATTGTCATCAAGTGTCAATTATTTTAACAAAGTTTTGGCGATTTCTGGTGCCATCTTCAAATTCACGAGAAATTTACAACAATAGTAAAAAAGTTCTGATGAAGTAGTTTAAATGTCTACCCTGGTGGAAAATTAAACAGAATCTGATCAGAATATGGTAGATTTTCTGGTAATTGATCAGTTTCTGATTAAAATTCTGATCAGAAACCTCGCGTACTGCGGTCAGTTTCTGATCAACTTCTGGTTGCGCATGCGCGATGGCTTGTCATCTTGTAAATTTTTAAGGGAAAATCATTGTAAATTTTACGCGAAGCTTGCGCGATTCGAAAAGCTTTGCAAAAATTATGGTGACGTTCCCGTAAAAATTATGAAGCTTTTCGTAAAAATGACGGAGCTTTATCTGTAAAAATTATAGAGCTTTTTGAATCGCGCAAGCAAAATTTTTATGCTTTATATTCAGAGAATGTCAAAGTTGATTTTCATGTAAATCAAAAATAAATATAAATTTAAAAAAATCTAGTTTTTGTTTAATTAAAATAAAATATTGTATTTTTTAGATAATATAAAAAATACCATGAGTTTTCATCAGGCTGCAATAATTAGCATACTTTTCTTCAAAATCCAAACCGTTTTTTCACCGAAAACTACTCGATTTTAACTAACCCCCAGAAAAATAAGCTTATAACAGTCAAGCCCCAGCCAAACTAGGATGTGTATCCACATATCCCCTGCAAACGCATAAAATCAGGAAAAATTCGGCGCACCTAGCCGCAGCCGGCGAATTCAATCCGCGGCTCACGAGCTATCGATGCTTCTCATCCTAGAGTAAAAAAAAACATCACGTAGTCGTGTAGCCATAGGCGTCGCGCTAGATCCCGGCTTGTTTCCCTTTTTCGCGACGATGCGGCAGCCTCGTAAATCCGATTTGAATTTGTAATGCTCCCCCCCCCCCCCTTTCCGCTGCTCTCGTTGTTTATTCTCCGAAAGTCGCGCGGGGAGAGCCGGTCACGTCCCTCGCATAAAGCACAATTTCGCGGCCGTGGCCCGTTAGCCGGCGGATGACTGGGAAGCTTGAAATAGTGGCGCGCGGAGGAAAATGCGGGAAGAATAGCCCGGGGATGAGTGAGGCTCCGCCGGCTGCACTCCACGGCAAATGATTTGTTTTCACTTCGGTACTAATCGCGCGGTATTTACCGAGTGGAACCGGTGGAATGTTTGTTATAACTATTTTCGAGTTAATTCTGCAGTTGAACTTTTATGCTGAATGCGCTTGATTAATATAATTGTGTAAAATATGAGTTTGAAATAGTTGGTAATTTATTAAACTATATTGCGGATTATTCCCTGGTAGAAATGCTTACCAGCGGTTAGGCATTTCTACGGTTTTTAGCGGATTTGTTGGCCAACCATTGGTCAATAGGACGAAAATTTCTACCAGGGTTATAGCTTAATTTACAGCAAATATTTAAAAGGTATGCGAAAATTTAACAGCGGCGTGAAATGGGAAGTGAAATAGTTGAAAATTTCATGTGGTTCCATTCATTTCTAAATTAACGATTGTATGTTGTATTGAGTAAAAAGTATATTGCTTATAGATGAACTAGATCAGTTACCATCAAATAACCAATAATAATAAACAGTAAAAGACAGCTATCACTCAATCACTACCTAAGAAACGCTATAAAGAAACTAAAAAAGTTGGTGCCTTTTTTTTGAAGGGGTATAAAAATAACTTAATTAAAGTTGTATTACAAATATCAAAGAAACTTCAAAAAATGATTTTTATCTTCTTGTTATAATTGAACGAGAAATGAAAAATATTCCAGGTTTTTTGGCGCTTTATTTTCTTTAACCAGTATTAGTGAATGTATCGCTTGATATCATAAACAGAAAATTGATATATATATGTCTCTCCAAAATCTCTCCTTATGTAAGATTTGTTTGAATTTATAAAATTTGTGATTAAGAAGTAAACAATTATTTTAAAAATTCTCTTTATATTATTAAAACCACGTTAAATTTATAACAACTCAATTAATTCCTTTTTTGTATATATTATAATACAAATAAATCTATATCTACCTATCTATCTAATTAATGAGCCAAAGATTTGTTATCGAATTCAATTATGTTTGTTTTTTACACAGATAATTGAAGAATAAATTTAGCGTATATATTTTTATTGAAAACCATTTATTGATTATTTAAAGATGAGTAAAAATAAGTAGTTCACTAAAGTAAGACGCATTCGGCGGTCTTCTTTTATCCGTAATCGATTATTTAATTATTTTAGCATTTCCTCAATGAAAAATTCCTGTTTTAAATAATAATGATAAAAAATACAAAATTGAAAGAGAAGATAAAAAAATTTACCAAATTCGTCCGGAAATTTAAACGTTGAATTCGAAAAATGAAAAGCAAAAATATTCAGTGCTTCTTCTTTGATAAATTTTTATTTGAAAATAAAAAATTACAAAATATGTGAGAGAGTAAATAAATTTTGCGCTAGAAAGGGATAGAGAGCAGAAAAGAATCCAATATTGAAGGTTGCCATAGAAATCCGATCAGCTGGAATAGGATCAGTGTCCCGACTGAGAAAGTGTTGGAGTTTTAAAGAAAGTGGTTTAGTGAAGGCAGGGAAGAAATAGACTGGGGGTGTACATTGTTCCAAAAATAGTAAGCGGATATAGTGAGGGAATTGACCTGTAAAAACATATTGAACTTACTTATAAAAAAAAGCTCTGTGCGATTCGTTCCATGCGAGGAAAAATTTCAAGAAGTACGCATGATTTTATTGTCAATAAAAAAGTACGTGTAAAGAACCCCCGTATACAGCCGTTATAGTAGTATGAGTTACTTTCAACAAAAGTTAAGGTATTTCATGGCGTTGAACTACAAAAATAGTCCGTATGACCTAGAATTTAAGTGTCATATACATAAATAAAGAGTGATGTTCACAAAAAAAATTATTGACAAATTTGAATAAATAACTTAGAAACGTTTACATTTTAATATAATATAAAATGTATTAAAAAACTAACTAGGACAAGACATTTCGTTGAAGGATTCTTACGAAACATTGAGGATCGTTTTATTATGTCAAAATATGAAGAAAGTCGAAGTAGTAATACATACTAGAAGTCTAAATGCGCGCTTTTTGCGCGGTACATGTAAATAATAAAATGTGATTCAAAATTTCGAGCCAAATTTCCGTCATAGTACGTCACAATTTGAAAGCCAATCATATTTCAAATATTCAAACTGACCAATCAGAATCAATAGAGGCTTCAATTTTCATCATTCTCTTTTTCAGAAAGGACTAGAAGTCTAAATGCGCGCTTTGCGGCGCGGTACATGTAAAATGATAAAATGTGATTCAAAATTTCGCGCCAAATTTCCGTCACAATTTGTAAGCCAATCAA
>UXGC01001261.1:0-28836 GCA_900480045.1 Eurytoma adleriae
CGGGGTTAACCTTCAGATTTTAGCCAAGGTCACGCTGAAGGTCAAACCCAAGATCACGAATAGACTCCCCCATGGACATTCTATTAAGTCCCAGGGTTGGTAGACTCACAAAATCTGGTGACCTAGAAAGTTAGGGGGTACATACTGACTTTTGGGAAGCCCTGTATATAGTTACCAAGAATAAGGATTTTTTGTTTATTAATTTAATAAATTTTTAAATAACGTGATTATGGATTTTCAGATACACTCTTTAAAGAATAGAGAAGATACTGCGACAAAAGGCGAGGACGTGGGTGGATTGGGATAAATAGCCAAACGGCTGATGTTTGTTTAACAATATATTATTCATTTTATGCACCTTTAGTCCACCTCAAGGTCATCGCTCTCTGTCCAAAAGGACTTGGTATCGTCTTCGGCTCGGCTAGCTGTCGCTGGAGACGGGTCGGTCCGTACACGGGGCAGGTTAGGTAGAGAGAATTATGCACTTTATCATTTATGCTAAGAACGGCACGTGGGCCGCGTTTATTAACACCAATTATTTACAAGATGCTCCCACTGGAGCTGACGGCTAGATGCCGTACGCAATCACATGATCATGTTCTCCACGCGAGGTATGCGGGCGTGGGAGACGCGCACTCTAATGTCTTTCTTTAGTGACGCGATTCACGATGCGGAGAGAGAAAAAGATTTACCGGTCGACATGGGGACGCTATCTTCTCCGTCGCGTGTTGACTGCGTTTTCGTGGAGTCGGCTACGATGGGTCCTTATCAACGTGTCGAGGAAGTCATTGCCCCGACGTCGTCTGACGGCTGGTCTCGCCGTCGCCGTCCAGAAGTCGTGGTCCGGCTGGCTTGACTGGGCTGACGACCAGGACACCTTGGACGGCCTCGTCACTGCGGCTCCGGGGACGCCTCGTGGTTGCCGGAGGCGGCTGATCCTTGCGTGCCTCTGGTGGTCTGGAGGAGAGAGTGAATTGCGTCGCGTCGCTGGGTTTGCGACGTCGGCCCTCCACACTCTTTCCGCCCTTTCGGCGCTAATTGTCGCGCCGCTCCGCTTAGCATGTTCGAAAAATTCAAAGTTATTATGTTCTCAAGATTTTCTTGCTGTAAATTAATTGCGTGTATTTTATTGTCTACCATTTAATCAATTTGATAATAATTTGCTTACAAGCAACTTTTAATAAACAATTCTTTTCTACATGACCTATAAATGCCAAACTAAAGGACACCACGTTAAATTTGCAACCCTAAACTCGCTACTTACGTCATAATACATTCACAAACATCTAATAACAACGCCCTTATCCAACCCCCTTAAATTAAAATGGACATGTAAACTCGAAAGCCGAAAAAAAAAGCCAGCCTCGTAAGAGCCCATTCACCGGCAGTATTACAGCGCAGTCGCATCATCCTTAAAAGCGCGAAGCACCCGCGCTGCCTGAAAGGGTCAAAGAGCTACTTGGCTGCAGAAAGGGCACCTGCCCGGGTTTACGCGCGCCGGCGAAAACTTTACAACGGCCGCCTCTTTCGCGGCCCGACGTCGTCCGCTGCAGCGACGGTAAACACACGGCGGGCCTGGGGGCCTCCCGCGTCGTTCGCCCGGGCGTAATCACATTATCATGGAGCATCGTCATCGAGGGGGTCGCGCCGCGCCCTTCTCTCTTGTCGACGGGACACGGGAGTAGCCGATGCTCCGCACGGCGTAAACAATTTACGGCGGCGCTTGTTTCGCGCGCGGAAGGGCGGCGGCCACTCGCCGATGGGTGATTTGCGACCGGGCCGCGCTGTTAAGGGTCCTTTTTAGGCGGGATACTTTATTGGCGTCGTTGAAAGTTTTGATAATGGAGGTAATAGGCATACTTTTTCTCGTGGAATCGGTGTCTTATAAGTTACGATAATTAGCTAAGTTTCCTGGGATTGATGGAATTGATACGAGTGGAATCAATTGCGTGTGGTCGTAATCGTAAAATTAACACTTTACAAATTTCTGGAGAAACAGAAAAGTTAAATTTGCTTTGTTTCCAAGTGAAATAAAAAAGATACGCTTGCAGTGATGCAGTGGATCAACCACGAGGGAGCGATTCGACGAACTTTTCAAGCTTTCTGAATTAACCAGCTGCAAGTGTAACAGAAAAAATTTAAGAGAATGTTTTCTGCATAACGGGGTGATAAAGTATGCAGAAGCAAACATAGACGGCATAACTGCCAGCGAATCTCCAAAGTATTGTACAAAAGAATTGTTATTCCCCAGGAGGATAACAAAAAAATAACGGCATACAGCACGCAAGAAGAAAATACGGTTTAGAATGGAGAAACACCCAGTAAAACCTGCAATGGACAAGGGCATACATAGTGCATTGTTGTAAACCAGTTGTTCATACTTCATTGTTTGTATTGAAAAATTTTATTTAATGTTTTTTTAAAAATTTGTTCTTTACAACGCTGTTAAAAAAATATGTATGAATTTTGCAACTTGTACTGGAAGCAAATTTTATTGGTACACAAGAACTTCACTGAATTTATATTAAATTTACATTTTTACATGAAATTAAATTTAAAGCACGTTCCGTCCCTGGTAGAAATTTCAAATACTTTAAGAGCACAAAAGGACCATCAGTATTAATAGTCACTGGCAAGATAACGACTGCTTTTACTGGTCAAATTTCGATAATTATCCATAACTTATTATAACAAATGTCCAACTTCTTTAATGTCCAAGAAAAAAAAGTACTTTTCGTATCCAAAAAGATAAAAATTCTAATATAAATAAATGTTTAAAATTGCCTGAATAAATACACTTTAAACCAAGAGAAAAATTAAAGCGAAGAATACGAGTCTCCCTCTGAATTGCGCTAAACTAATTTGGATCTAAAAGCAATTTCGCCTTAAACGAATGAAGCTTCCCGCAAGATCCGCCGACGTGCGTCCAATCCAAAGGAACGAAGTGCGCGCGGTCGACGGCAGCCGCGGCAAAAATAAAGTGAACCAGGCGAAAGGGGATCCAGCGGACGTCGATACACGTGCCACCGCTGGAGGACATCGTCGGGACGGAAAAATGAGCGGACGTTGCTCGCGGGAGCCGCGAGGAGGAAAGACGGGCAGACACGGACGATGGAAGCTTTAACGGCGAAGTCGCGCGACCGTCGCGTCAAATCGATTCTGAAGTGCGCAATTTACAATGGAACGAGTTTTTTTTTAAGTCGGATTCGTACAATTGGGTCTTCGAAAAAAAGTCGAAAATGCGGATGAGGTGCAATGTAATTGATCACTCGGTCGGAATTCACACGAGGTTTTTAATTTTGCTGTATGAATTTTCAATATTCATCTAGAAACTGCAACCTGTACACCCGTTAGTTCCACAAGTCGTGCGAGGTCTGATGTCCTAAATATAAAAGTAACAATCCAATTAAAGACTACTCTTACAAATGTTTATAATTATTTAATAATCTTCCTAGAATTAAAGTAATTGTAGTAGTTTGATGATGATTAATTAATTTTTCGAAATTCGATTTACTAATAATTACTACGATTCTTATTCATTAAGAAATTATAAGTTTACCTCTTATTGATTAAACTGTGATTGCAAAGTCACTTATTTAAAAGTGGTTCGTGAGTAAGCCCTCGAATAAATCCAGACTATGTTGAAAACATTAATCCACACGTACGAATATGAACTACGAGGGAAAAGAAAGTAGTACAAGTAAGATAAGCAGTTTAATTACGGAAGTTAAACAGCGCCAGAAAATAAAGGCTGAGGGCCGGGCGCGGTATTCGGAAAAAAAGGAAAATCCCGAGCGGCAAGAAAATTAAAAGATTGCAAAAAAAGGCGGACAAAGCGGGAAAGTGGAACGCGGCGCCAGAGGGGGCGGCAAAAAAATCACCCAGACACGCGCGCACAGCTCGAGGAAATGAGAATCAAGGGAGAGGAGGCGAGCGCGAGAAAAATCGAGGATTCGCCCCGGGGAAACAAAGAAAATTCGGCGGACTTCGATTTCCGTCGCTCACGCGGCGGCGTCCCTCCTGATTGCGCGGCGCCGATCGGCCGCCGCGCCCCTTTGAGATCGGCTCACCTCGCGACCTCGTTCCTCGGCTATTGATTAAATTAACCCCCGAAGACGCGGGGAGTTTTTTTCTCTCTTACGTAAGGAAATTGCGCGGAGCCGGCGACTCTTTCGCGCTTGAGCGCTTTTCCCTCGAAATTCGAAGGCTTAATCTCGGTAGGCTTTACTTCTGCTCCAGTTGCCGCGCGAAGTTGAATTATTTTTTGTAAAACGCCGGCCGAGCCGACTTACAAAGTCCTCTGGGGGCTGCTTCGAACGTTTCTCGGGTGATTCTCGTCGAGCGTGAAAAATTGTTTCTCGGATGAAAGTCCAATGATGCTTTTGCAGTGGGCTGTTGAGGCTTTTCTTTTGTTTACCATGCCCTGAAACTGGATCTGTTGTGACGCTCTTATCGAATCATAGATTGACAATAGACATGCATATATGTAGAAGCTAGTTTTCTTATAAAATTAAATTAATTGGGTCCGAATTAAAGTATATCCAAAACTTGCAAAAGTAATAAGTAATTATTAATAAAAATAATAAACAATACACGTCACATTATCACTTAGGCATTCAGGGCTATTTCTCGTAGGATTCTAGACTGGAGGGTGGCTGAGGAGATCTCCATATCGGATGAGCAAATATGCTTTAGCCTTCGTGATACAAAAGGTATGGTACTTCTTGGTAGAAACCCTTGGAAAACCGATTGGGAAGGATACCGGAAGCAACTGCAAGAGAAGCTCCTGGAACCAGTGGGTGATCTACGGTCGGTGGAGTTAATAGAGAACTACAGTTCCAAGGTCTAGAAGGTCATTATCGGGGCCTAGGAGAGCAACTGTAGAAACAGACCACGGAAACAAGGAAACGGAGCGCCATGGTGGAGTCCTGGACTGAAAACCCAGCGTAAAGAGGTCCGGAGGCTCTACAGGAAATGGCGGAATAAGAGAGGTGCAATGGAGCTGGCCAACTATAGGAAGGCCCACCGACACTATAAAAAGACACTTGAAGTGGCAAGGAAAGAGGGCTGGAGGCGGTACTGCGTGGAACTCGACAGCATACCGGAGATGGCCAGACTCAATAGAATTCTGGCCAGACCTTCTGGAAGCGCCTCTGGTCAAGTTAAACTACCGACTGGGGAGTGGGCTGCGGCTGGCAAGTAAGCCTTGAATTGTCTTCTGGAAGCGCAATTCCCAGGTCTAGACCAAAACACCCATATGGGTCCTGAGTCAGCACCTGATTAAACAGAGAGCGACTGGAACACGGCACACAAAGTTGTTACGAGGGAACGCATTGGATGGGCGGTCGGATCCTTCGAGCCGTATAAAGCTCCAAATTCAGACGGTATCTTTCCGGCTTGCTGCAGAAGGGGATAGACATAATTCTCGACCCTCTAGCAAGGATTTTCAGGGCCTGCCACGCACTGGGATATTTACCCAACGAATGGTGGAAATTAAAAGTAATCTTTCTAACGAAACCAGGTAGACCAGTGCATGAGAGCGTGAAGGACTACAGGCCTATAAGACTCACTAGAAAGATTAGTGGACCACACGCAACACGCGTACAGAGAAGGCAAGTCGACGGAGTCAGCTCTTGATGAGGCATCTAGGAGAACCAAAAAAGGAATGA
The DNA here is from genome assembly GCA_900480045.1 of Eurytoma adleriae. Taxonomy (NCBI): domain Eukaryota; kingdom Metazoa; phylum Arthropoda; class Insecta; order Hymenoptera; family Eurytomidae; genus Eurytoma; species Eurytoma adleriae. The sequence continues at coordinate 5,670 of UXGC01001261.1, forward strand.
AAAATAGAGATATGGCATTGGCGGCCTTCCTGAATGTGGAGGGAGCTTTTAACTTTACCATGGAAAAGAGCATCTGCCAAGGAGCGCAGAGACATGACATCCCTGCTGCACTTGTCAGATGCATTCGTAGTGCACTTGTTGGTAGAATCATCGAGGCACATTGGAGCTTAACCACCGGCGGAGGACGCGCGGTGAGAGGACGCAATAAGGCGCGGAGTCCTCTCGCCTACGCTTAGGTCGCTAGTGATTGATGAGCTATTAAAAAGGCTCAATGACATGGGGATTTACGCTCAAGCCTATGATGTACTCATCCTGGTCATTGCAGACGATGAATCCACTCTTACCGGCCTCATTAGGCTGGTAGTGGAAAAGTGATGCAAAGAGGTTGAACTAATTGTTAATCCTCGGAAGATGGTACTAGTCAACTTCACGAGCAGATACAAGGTAAAGCAAATATGATCCATAGAGCTATTTAGAGAAAGGTTAGCCCTTTCCAAGGAGGCGAAATACCTCGGAGTCATCTTTGACTCTAGGCTCAATTGGGGCAAGTACCTACAGGCTAAGAAGCAGAGCTTCATTGCTACCTTCTGGGCATGTAGGAGAGCCTTTGCAGTCACCTGGGGACTTAAGCCTGGGATACTGCATTGGCTGTACATGGCGGACCCAGACTGTTACATGGGGCCATCGTTTGGTGGCCGGCCCAGATGTAGGCTAAAAACGGGAACCCCCGTCTTGAGTAGACTACAAGGTTTAATTATGAGAGACATTACATTAGGGGGGTGAGAAGATTGTCACCATTAAAGGCTTTGGATTTGGTGCTCGATCTTCTCCCTCTAGACCTAATGGTCCGTCGCATTCAAAGCGAAAACCAGATCCTCAAAAGATTGGCTTGGCCATAAGGATGCTGCCATTGGGGATGTTGAGATAACAATATGACTCTGGATAGGGGGCCTCAGAAATTCTTCATTGATAAAAAGTTTGAAGCGTCCATACCATCCAGAGAAGAGGGGAATCTGACAGATAGACTAGCCGAGGGAAACTCCAGATCCTGGTATACTGACGGTTCCAAGGACGATAAAGGTACAGAATCTTCGTTGTAATTGTTGCAATTAAGGGTCACTAAAATTGAAAAAACAATGAATCTCCTATTGTAACAATTGTATTGCAGCAATTTTTCTTTCATTAATGAGAAAGGAAGGTTTCAAAGTATTTGACATCCTTTTTTTATCCACTTATCACCTTAAAACTTTGCTTATATACTTAAAGCTATATAAAATATTTTTTTGTCAGTACCACTGAAATTCGCCCGTTAGGTGTTGCCGCGGGACTCAGCATAAAATTCGCGCGATAGCCGCGCGGCATAATACCAATAGCAGCCCTCGCAATACCCCCGCCCTTTGAGGTGCACCTCGAAGCCCGTAATCATATGGTCATCCCTGGGGGTGGGGGAGGCAGAGTCACGAGCGATGCCGGGACGTGCGAGGCAATTTGTCACTCCGGGCGAGGACGCGCGCCGTTTGATGGGGCTTAGATTAATTATCCTTCGCGCGCGTCCGTTGACCGGGGTGCGCAGCCGGGGTTGTCGCGGACGCGAACCCCCAAAAATTAGCCCTCCCCGCACCGATGAGTAGGCTGCAGGCCACAGTAATGCGTACGACATACTAGATTCGCTCGTTCGAGCGATACTTAGCTTAGATCAAAGCTTGCAGTCTGACTAATCTGGTATACTTTCGGAAAGATGAAAAAAAGCGAACAGTTTGAAATATGTATTTACGTTTGTATTCTTCTTTTGAGTTAGTTGGATGTAAGTTAATTCGGTACACTTTACTCTACAATGTGAATTGTTGTATAGTTCGTACATGCATTCTATTTGTAAAAGAGAGCAAGCATAATGTCGAATGGGGACCATATTACTGTCGAACTGGGGTTGAGGTGGAAAAATAAGTAGACAATTTCATTGTGCAAATATCGGAGTAAAAAACAAACACTACTTGAGTGCGTAGCGCGCTTTAAATTTCATGGTCTAGTCCTCTTGAAACAGATGATTTAATTTCTTTCTGTTAGATGTGAAAAACATACTAGTATGAAAAAACGACACCTGAAAATTGAAACACAGAGTATTTTAAAAAACAACAAGTGATACATGGGTGCTGCGTTTCGAAATGTAATTGAGCCTCGGCGTGTGATCCCCTTTGAAACTGAGAGTACAGTACGCCGCGTGTAAGAATTTAATTTTCCAAAACTTCTCTTCAATAAAATAAAATACCCATCGCAGCATTGCTACAATAATTTAAATGCACAAAAGTTAAACATATTTATCCTGGAAAATCAATTACGATTGATGAAAAAAAAATTAGAATATCTGAAATGTAGAATATTGTGTCCAGAAGCAGAGTGGATTTTCCACAGGTGCGGTTCGCAGCGAGTCTAACAATTCCGGCTCGCGCGGGATGCTCGGCGACGGATGGTCAGGCGAGCCCGCGGCTTTGCGGTAGCAGATGCTTCCACGGCCGGACCCAGGCCGTATCGCCTAGGAGACGCGGGTCGCGATCCCTCTCCCCTCGCCACCCCGCGACTTTTCCAGCCGTCCCGCTGCTCTCTTTTGCTGCCCTTTTGCTCCTGTTTCCTCGTCGTGTTCGCGCAACCGGTGAATATTATGCGACGCGAAAAGACTGCGAAACGTGTTATCTTCGTCGGGGAAAAAAGACTTTGACGGTGCTGCGAACTTGTTGGGAATTTTATAGCGCTTTTGGGAGCTTTATTTAGAGTTTGATGTAACTGTGCAGAGGAAAAAAATTGAGTGTTGAATACGGAATTGGCAGCTCATTTATGTTCAACAAATTATAATCTAAATTAGACTTTTAGCTGAAATCCTCCAAAGATGTATTCATAACAAAATATTGCATTTCCTTTATCAACAATAACTGTGGGATATAGAAACTTCAACAAAAAAGAAAAGAAAATAGAGAAATCGACCTTTATTTTCAAAGTCTATATGCCAATTATTTCCAAAGATTTTTACATCGATTTCTTCTATTTTGTAGCCCTCGTTGAAAAACTTTGATTCTTCAAAAATAGTAGGTATTTGAACATGCAAAGTTTTGTGGCCTAATTCTCTACTTGTGAATAACTAATTTTTTCAGTAAATGTGATGACTTGTGTGTGAAGGTGTTCACACATTTTCAGAGCAATCAATACTCCAAGAAAAAACATCACCAAATCTAAGGATTTTTTCTGCTAATGCACAAGTATCTTTACCTCCGAGAGTTTCGCGCAGGTGACGAGCTCGGGGCGCGGCGCATCCGAAGCCTGAGCCGGTCTTACCTCCCCCGGATAAAAACGAATGCATCACGGGATCCTCCCCTCCGGAGAGGCTCTGCGCCTCGTCGCATTTTCCCTGATCTCCATGGCGTCGCCTCCCGGCGGCTTTCCTCCTCGGCTGTCGGTTCTCGTCGCGCCACGGGTTGCTCGTGGAGAGGCGCGATGAGAACCCCCTTCCCCTTTTTTCTACCCTTGTTCCTCCCTGAATATTTCGTGGAAAAATGTCACTGGATTTCTGCGGCATCGGCTCTCCACGGGAAGCCGATCGTTTTAAGGGTGCATTCTGTGACAATGTGGGTTCAGTTTGAAAGACGAAAAATTTTTTATACACCCGAACAAAATTCGTTTTCGAACGAAAAACAAAAAAGCAACAAAAAAGCTGCTGCAAAAAAGCTTTTAATTCAATTTTGCAAGAATTAATGTAGTGTCTGCCTGCGATAACTATTTATGTATTTTTTCTGCATTGAATATATTACAAATATATCAAGATTAATATGCTAATAAATTTATTTAAAAAGTAAACCATAAGAGATTATTGCAGTACCCTTTTAAAAGAGCCAATAATAATTAATGCAATTTATTATTTTATAATTTCATACGATGTATAAATACGAATCACAGTATTGATATCTCAAAGCGAGTATAATACCGAGAATAATATATCACGCAGACGTCATATTTATGTGCAGATAATGTGCAAGTAGTAATACTTGATTAATTTCCTGCAGAATAATTTGATATGATTTCAGATACAGATATGACAAGCATAAATATTAATCAAGTAGTAATATTTAATAAACGATTTAAAAAAATGTTTAATAAACGTACACATCCAAATACAAGGATATTTAATTTTGTTCACAGTTTCGAATTCCATTTAATTAGTTGCAAAATTAATATTAATTGGAAATGAATCATTTAAATAACGCTATGTAAAGGCCGACGTCCCTCTGAATCGTTCAAAATGTTTAAAAAATTTCATAACTGAACATTGCAATTGCAAATTGAAAAATAATGGGAACAAATTGTCGATGATCCATCACGTAATTAATTAATTGGAAAATTCCAAATTTACTTCCATAATTAAAAATTTTTCGTTTATTAATAACCGAGTTCCAACTTCAACGATTCGTTATGATTAAATTATAATTAAAAATCGTACCTAATTGATGCATATGCGCTTGATATCTCAATGGGCTTGATGAGCATTCAGGAGTTCCCTCGTAAATGGAAAAAGTAAAAAAAAAGGGAAGTGTCGCGGAGGGAGTATCTCGCGTCTGCGGTTGGCGATCGAAAATGAAGAGATTACCCGGCGCGACGTCGAGGACGAGGGCCAGGTTATATCGCGGGCCACAGCGCAATCGCCGTCGCTGATCATTTGGCCCCGACGCGAGGACGTATCGACAGCTGAAATGGCCCACCCGACGACCTCCTCGACACCACTTGCTTCTCTCTCTCTCTCTCTCATACTCTCTCTTCTCTCCCTCTTTCTCTCTCTCTCTCTCTCACACACACACTCTCGCTCTCTTTCTCTCTCTCTTTCTCTCACTCTCTCACACTCTCTCTCTTTTTCTCTCTCTCTCACTCATACCCGCTCTCTCACTTTTCTGTCCTTCTCACATACACTCTCTCTGCATCTCTCACAATCTCTCTTTCTCTGTTTCCCTCCTACCCTCTCTCTTACTCTCTCTCTCTTGCTCTCTCTCTCTTGCTCTCTCTCTCTCTCTTTTGCTCTCTCTCTCTCTTTTGCTCTCTTTCTCTTGCTCTCTCTCTCTCTTGATCTCTCTCTCTTGCTCTCTCTCTCTCTATCTCTCTCTTTCTCTCTTGATCTACCATTGTAAGCTTTCACGTATGTGCCTCGGCTCTTTGTTAACGCTTCACGTCTAATCCCACGCGTCACCTCGACTGCCTCCATTCGCTCGCCATAGCCACTAACGATATTTTTCTTCGTATACGTTAAACTACCGGCTTTTATGAGAGGAGTAAATTGTTTCATGGTTTTAATCAAGTTGAAACGCTTTTTTGCCCGTTACTTAATCGTTTACGGCTTGATGGAGAGCCAGAATGGGGAGATTCGTTCGACTTACTCTTTCGAGTGTAACGACAGCCAGGGGGGAGCGGGGTAAGGGTGGTCAGGTTTGAAAAAATCGAATATTTTTGTTAATTGTCACTTACTATTTAAGGGTATCATTAATTGAAAATATCTTTTATTTAAAAATAAAAATAGGTAACTGGAATTACCTCTTGACCACAATTATTTCATTCACCCCAAATAAATATTATATAATTATAGTTTTATCGTTAAAATTGAAACTTTATTCATTGCTTATCCGCTTAAAATTTGAGTTCTATCTCATATTGCAGGAGAGAGTCAAATCATTAAAAAGTTTTTCCCTTTAAGTTCGCCATCGAAAGCCGAGAAATCCGTGGTTTTTAGCTGGAGAGAAAGGATTCATTATAAATTATAATTGAAACTCAGTCCTCCGATTTCCGACCGTTTATTATCGCGCTTAAAGAAGGAACTTTGTCGGGGTGTTTGTTTGTCTCTTAATATTCCTTCCATTCGTCGACTCTGTCTTGCCCAACTTTTTTCTTATCCGTCCTACACACTCTTTCGAGTTCTTTGACTTTCGCGAAAACTCTTTTCCGGAAACTAAACTTATTTTCGCTACAAATGTGCCGACGAAATATTCCATCAAAAAGTACCGTGATCCACCCCCTCTTCTCCCTCATCCCTCCGCTTTCCCTGAAGTGTATATAGTGCGCTTGCGTCTGCGTTCGATCACATTTTCCACACAAATTTGGAACATTAACATTTCGCCGGATAATTCGTGCGTAATATTTATTACGAACATTTTACCGATAAACGTCCGGTGAATTCCAGTCGATGCAAATTTTATGCTCCTATCGGCCCCAAGCCCTGCGTTTAATTTTCACCCGCGACTCGTTCCAAACGATTTCGATAATTTCTCGCAGAGAATGTGGCTCTTTCGATGATTTTCCGTTTTACCCGATGAAAAAGAGTCGATGTTCAAGTTAAAAAATCAACGTATTAGGAGTAGTTCCATAAGAACTGAGTAGGGCTCGGATTATGGAATTATGAGTAGGGCTCGGATTATGGAACTCAATCTGTGTTCTAATCTAACCAGTAACAAGTAGATTGAATCTTACTGAAAAAAACTGACACCCCGCAATATATCCTGCAGTGCATCCTGAAATATATTACTGCAGGATATCCTGCAGCACATCCTAATGAACAACCTGAAGTTCATTCTGTAGGATATCCTGCAGCACATCCTAATGAACAACCTGAAGTTCATTCTGTAGAATATCCTGCAGCACATCCTTACGTACATCCTGAAGTACATCGTGTAGAACATCCTGACCTACATCCTCTAGTATAACCTGGAGTACATTCTGTAGGACATCCTGCAGCACATCCTAATGTTCATCTTGAAGTATATCCTGCAGGGCATCTTGTAGAATATCTTGAAGTACGTCCTGCAGGATATTCTGCAGCATATCCTGAAGTAAATTCTGTAGAACATCCTACAGTACATCCTACAGCACATCCTAATGTATACCATAAAGTACACCTTAAAAAAGATGCTGCAGAACACCTTGTAGGACGTACTATTTTCGATTGTTTTAGTTCTTCCTACAGGACGACCTACAGGATGACGTGTAGTAGATCCTGTAGGACTTCCTGCAGGATAACGCGCAGAAGATCCTGCACAACGTTCTGTAGGATGTACTCAAATGGTCGATAATAGTATGTTGGGTTGTAATTGTTGTTGATAATAGGTTGTCCTGCAGGATGTACTTTAGGATGTATTATTTCTCCCTATGATAAATAATGTACTGTTACTTCACTTAAAATGATCTCATGAATTTAACTGATAACAAATTAAGTAAGAACTATTTCGAATCCCACATTTTAAAGATATTTCATAAACATTGGATCTTATACTTTTCCGAACTTTTCAACGACATTGCTGGATAGTTGTTGAAAAAACGTTTCTGAAATGTTTATTGCTCTCTGGAGATCTACTCCCTCTTAAAAAAGGGGGGACTGGAAGAGAGGAATCGATGGATGCAATCGAATCGAAGTGGCTGGAGGACGCAGAGAAAAAATATCTGAGTGGGAGGAGATGAAGCAAGCCGGCAATTCGACCTTTTCAATTCCTCGGACCGTCAAAGCTCCGCGACACACTCCACTCGGGCGAAATAATTTCTGTCCCTCGCACGTCTGTTTCCGGGCGCGCCGCCTCTTTTGTCGCGCTGGCGCTTGGCCCAATTCCGCTGATGGGACGAGCGCTAACGCACAGGGCCGATCGACCCCGTGGACGACCATTGTGAGCGCCGACGATGCACTCGCGGCCGAGCCGCCCGTTAAACGCTCAATTTCTCGCGCAGCCGGGCCCTTTGACGCCTGCCAGCTCATTGTCCGTCAAAGAAAGTGCGACGGGATCGTCGGGAGGGGCTTTGCCCATTGACGACACCGCTGCCTCGCTATATCGATTCGCCGCGACGCGGAGCTTCCTGGCTGACTTTGCTTTCTGCAAATGAGGTGTAGCGGACCTTTGAATTAATTAACTTCCTCTAGGGGTAAGATTAGAGGTATTATACGTTGTTTCTTCAGTTTCGACAGTTTCATCAAATTCAAGGTTATTTCAAGGTCATCTTTGTTTCTTCAATTAGAAACCTTTATTTTTGATCCTGGAAAGGTCGAACAATTTTGTAATACATAATCTCATCATAGAGTGTGTTTCCTTCAGAGAGCAGCAACATTCATCTCAACCATTTTTCACATAATAATTTATTATACTAGATTTTAGGAGTGTGTGGACTCGACCATCCTGTATCGATAATAACTCAAAATCATTTAGTGCTAGTAGGTGATAGACAATAGTGCAGTAGGTCAATGTAGTGTAATGTAATTAAATATTTTCCACAATGTAATAACATGAAGTGCACCGGAAAATAATAATTACATTGGGTAATGTCTAACCACAGCTGACTCATGCTAGTATACCGTCCGCTAATATCCTAGTTGCAGCTTACTTTGATCATTAAATCTAATGAAGTTTTAAAACTTTGCAACACTACACCTACGCGTTTATTAATGTTTAATAATTTACCACCGCATGCTGCCATAACTTTTTTAACGACGACGGTATTACACTCGGTCTCCGACGGCTTAGCTCCCTCTGGCGTTCCTTGTACACTAGCGTAATTTAAACCCGACTTCACAATTAGCGACCTCGGAAAAAGCTCTCACAGCGTATTCATTTCGAAAAAATGCGAATATTCAGGGGTTGCAGTTCCGCCGGTCTTCAAAGGTGCCGTGATGAGATACTCCCCTCTCCCTCTAGTCTCACAATCGTGAGCTCGCCGGATGAAAAGCCAGGGGTTCGAGTTTCCCCGTTTAATGATCGACGCAATTAATTCGAAGGTTAATGTAAACGTTTGCTTTGGTATCGTCGATTTTTTCAATCTTAATGAAGCCCCTTAAAAAGCCCCCCTCGAAACTTCACTCCGCGTCCACGTATTGAATTCAATTCATCCGAAGTAGCGGTTATAGGAGCGGCGAATCCGTACATAAGCTCCCTGGAGAGGGAGAATCGGTCGATGAATTCGTAGTAAAACGAAAGAAAGAAAAGATCAGGGAGTAGTTGGAAATGGCACTGGTAAGTAAGGAGAGCTCACTTGTATATGGGACAAGAGTGAAAGGTGGAGGTGGGGAGGAGAGGGAGTTCGAAAAATGGGAGTCTCATTGCAAGGAGGATTTTATTTTTCATACGGCAATAGCGCAAACAAAAAGTGCGCCCACGGAAAATTGCGGGGATTCTCTTGAGTGGAGCTTTTCTGGTCGACAATTTGACTGGAACGGATGAGACCGACGACTCAATACTGTCTTGGGATTCGGTTCGAGTGGATATTATTTACTTATTTAAAAAGAAAATTTTAAAAGAACGTAGTGAAAGCATTGAACCTCTTATCAGAATTATCTACTTGTTATTGCAGTATTAAGCTAGCTAAGTAGCTCTTACAATTTTGGACCGAATACCATGGTTCTTTAATCAACAGTTGCAGCATCTTTTGATAACAGGTTTAATATGCCTAGGTTATTAGAAAACAATTTAGTGACCCAGAGGGTTGACAGTCAACGAATGACAAGGAAAGTTCCTAGAAATACAACCGATCCATTGTCAGAAATTGTCCGGGTCAAAACCCTTTTTAAACTTTTGTAAACAAGGAATTTCAAAATATTTTCTAGTCTCCACTTTTTATCTGTATAAAAGTGGAAATAATAATTGGTTTGGTTTGGTAAAACCAGCATTAGAGCATCTAAAGCAGTCACAATACCTAGGTACTAATCTAGAAACCTGAACTCAATAATAGGTACATTAAAGTCTTAATTATTTAACCTGATGGGTTTCTAGTGAAAATTGACCTAAAAATCAATTTTTTTAATGGTGCATGTACTTCAGCACAGGTTTAGTTGAAATTTTTTCTGCAAAATACGATTTTAGTCTGATTACTACTCGCATGAAACTTGCTGAACGCAAGTTTCAAAAAAGCTTCATATGCTATCTGATGAAAATTTATATTTTTTGCTCAGAATACAAAGCCTAGTCACCTTAAGAAGAAGAGTATTATTTTAAACACAAATTAAATTAACTAAAGACGGAGATCATAAAAATTCGCAACGCTAAATATTGTAAGAGGCAGACGCGTCGGAGGAGCTCACCCATAACGTCCAATTTCTATGGAAAGGCGCATTAAGCCGAGCGAGCGAGCGGCAACACCGGCGGAAAACAAAGGAGGCCAGGATAAAATCCGAGCTTTTTAGCCGCGCATAAAAATTCCCGGGGCGTCGGAGGCCTCCACAAGAGGAACGAGGTAAGGAGCCGCGGGCGGAGCGGGTTATGGCGCGCACGTGGCCTACGGGGCGTTACGCCCGCCGGCGACGGAGGCCGCGGAGAGTCGCGGCCAAGTTTTTCGACGGCGCCGCCGACGACGAGCCGCAAATAATAAACAAAAGTTTGCCCGCCGCCGCGCGGCTCGAAAAACTTTGATTTTAAAATGATATTACGGGAAGATACGCGCCGCCGACGGCGAGATGAAAGGGAGAAACGTCGCGAGCGACCCGATGGAAATGGAAGTTGGAGAAAGAGCGAGATGGCGCAAGAGATGGAGAGAGAGGGAGAGATACGCGGACGAGGAAACGTCGAGTTAAGGAGCTTCGGGAGCTGCGGAAAAGTAGGAAATGCATTATAAATTGCGACGAGTATCGATTGCTGCGAGCATTAGTGCATATGTACCTGCTTCTATCTCTCTGCACTTAATGCGGTTTTAGTGTTTTACGTAGATACCGTATACAGCTGATATGATTCTTTGTACTTTTGTTTCACAAAAATGTTTTATGTAACACAGAAATTCGTTTAAAAATTTTTTTAGCAATAAACACCGAGTTCGTTGTTTTATAAGACTAGAAGTCTAAATGCGCGCATTGCGCGCTGTACATGTATAATAATAAAATGTGATTCAAAATTTCGCGCCAAATTTCCGTCACAGTACGTCACAATTTGTAAGCCAATCAACTTTCAAATCTCCGCGTCAAACTGACACATCACAATTAATAGAGGCTTCACTTTTCATCATTCTCTTTTTTAGTAAGGACAGTAAGTCACAATTTGTAAGCCAATCAACTTTCAAATCTCCGCGTCAAACTGACCAATCACAATTAATAGAGCTTCACTTTTCATCATTCTCTTTGTTAGTAAGGATATAACGCAGAAAACATTAATTTTTTTTCTCGCAAGAAAAAAATTAATTTTTAAATGGACTTTGCTTTCTAATATTACACTTTGCATAGTAACGAACATAATTCGTATCTCTTCAATTTCTCCATAAAATTCATAAATTATTTTTAAAAAAGAACTCAGTTATAGCGAGCCTCAAGGATGAAAAAAGGGAGATCGCGTTTAGCAATTTAATAACGCTCTCAAACGAAATGTTTCCGACGAGGTCGCGCAACTTCCTCGGAGAGAATTAACAAGAAAAGGCGAGTTTTGAGAGAAGGATGTAGAGGGAGAGCGGCAAGAAAGAAGAAACGGGACGAGTTTGCGGAGAAAAAAGAGTGAGAAGAACGGGAAGAAAAAGGAAGCGAGGGATGCGCGCGTAGCTGCAAGTGATGATAAACTTTGAAACAAGTTCGATGCGCCAGTGAGAAGCTCCTGCGCTCTTTCTCCATCCCTTTTTCCTCCTTCTCGGGTAGTCCTTCCTTTTCCGGCCCTCTCCCCGGGGTCGCCGCGGAATCCGAGCCTCGGACCGGCCGCCATCCGTCTTCCGCTGCGATATTCGCGCTCCGGCGTTCGCGCGAGCATCCGTCTTTGGCTCGAGGGCCGACACTTCCCTCCGAAGGACATAATGGCCGAAAACCAGGCTGAACGACGCTTTCTGCTCGCCGACCCAAGGCCTTTGTGCAACGAGATAGGCCTTGGAAATGTCACGAGGTCTCTGATAGTTTGTAGTGAGAATTTAATGTTTTTTATTTAATTAATGGACATTAAAAGGGATGAAAGCTAGAAACAATAAAGAAAACTGTGAAAATAAAATAAAAGAAATAAACTAAAAGTAAAGGAACAAATCTATTAATTGTCTAACCAAAACATCATAAAATTCAAGAACGATAAATTCAAGGCAGTCATTCTTCAATAATCGATCCGAGTTTGCATCCTGGAGATAATTAATAATGCGGTGTCATCAGCAGCAGCATTTGCTGAAAAAATTATTATTTAAATATAATGTGAAATTCATTTTCTTATTTTTAAATGAACAACTGCAAGAGAAAAAATATCTTTTTATATTAAATAAAATGAAAATTTTTTAATAGAAAGTAGTTCTGCACCTCGCGGAGCAGGAACGCAATATTTTCTCTAAACATTCTCTCGCATGGGTCGCTTTTTCGCAGCGACGCATGCGACATTCGCACTCTACATACAAAATAAAGTATAAATCTTGGTGCACACGGCTAAAAATGGAATGGTTTCGCGCCGAATCTCTTTTTTTCCAGCGCTCCCCTTTTATTAGAGCATAGTCCTCGTACTTTCTGTTTCACGCTTATCCGGCTTTTCTTCTACCGCTGTTACTTTTTTGTTCGCGTATCAATCCACACTTTTCTAAAAAATATTTTTATTGTTTGAACACAACGTATGCATTTCAATTTTCTTTGAAATACAATTTATCGGTAATTTACTATCACAACATGTTCCGAAAATATGTGATAGTTGAAATCGCTTTGTTCCTGTTACCTACCTCTACAACAACTCAATTTTCTTCAAAACTCATTCAGTTTTCAATAAAATTATTTTATTCCTTTATTTGCTGAAGTTTATTTTACGAATGAAAAAAAATAGTTTGTGGATGACAGCAAATATTTTTTTTTGGAATGGTTTCCACGCCGCTGACTCACAAGTCCAGCTTCAGCGCTTTTAACCCCAGTCCCCTTTATTTACATTCATTTTTACATTCATTAAAACCCCCATCTCCCTATCCCCTCCACTCCGCATTCGCCCAGGGTTATGCCTGTGAGGTGGACAAAACCTATGACCAAATCCCGAAGGGATAAATGCCGATTAGAAAAACCCACCCTGGAGTGGTCGATGCATTGAAACTGCTCGAACTTGGTGTTCAGGTCACATGTCGTAGGCTTGGACACCGAATTTGCCAGTCTCAGATCTCCCGCGTACTTTGTTGAGATCAGGAAAGCGACAACACCCGATGCGGGGATGACGGCAATATTTGGTTTAGTTGCCCGTTAAATTTATGTTCGAAACTTTTCAGTTACAACTACAATATATAATGTTAGTTACAGCAACAATTTGATACACTTACAACAGCAATGAATGTGTTTCTAGGAAGAGCTAGAAGTGCAGTTGTTGCAGTAATACCTATATATATATATGGTAGCAATATTATTCCAGAAAATAACCTTTAATGCGTCAAAAATAAAAATATTTCTGCATCAATTGCTGCATCATATTGCTACCGTATTACAATAGATACTATTGCAGAAGTACTGTTACTACAACCACAAACTTTTTTTCTGCGTACTATTTTTATATTCGATACCATATAAGTAAATATATCTAATTATATGTTTTTCTTTTTGTTTCAGGTGAGTCTCATAATCAATACATTAATGTTAAATCAATACAAAATACCCGTAAGTCTTAAACCTATATATTTTCATTCATTACATCAGTATAAAAACAATGACATTCTTCAAAATTCGAAATCAATTTAAAATCACATCTACCTGCGAAAGGAGTTTCACATCCAAGCAGCATCACGGGCAATCGCGCAACCAGCATTCGATAATTCGCTCCGTGGGGAACTTCGTTGACCTCTTCCTCTTCGCCCAATCACTTAACGGCCACCGAGATCGCGGCTTGGGGCGCGGAGAGAGCGAGGCTGGCTTCCTTCGAGATCCTTGAATTTTTCTCCCTGGCGAGTTGCGCGGGCACCGCGATAAAGCCCCGGAGCGCGGATTCGCTGATTTCCAGGGATAGCCGCTAACTTCGTTAAGTAGGGGCACTCCCCGTCGGAAGTGCCATTCTTTGATGCGCTTTGCGGCGCTCGGATTACTTTAAAGGCTTATTCGACCCACCACTCCGAGCTCCACTTCGACCGCCCGTGCTTTTGCCACCCTCCTTCACCGAGAAGATTTCCAACGCGAATTCGATAAGATGCAAAAATAATTAGCCGATAGCAACGCGACGTGAAATCTACTTCGAGCTGAGAGGGTCGACACGAGTGCGGACCTCGTGTGGGGTTATTCATTATAATTTTAATGGTATTTAATTAGTGTGATTGGAGAAAAACCGATTTTAGCCAATTTAGAGTAATTATGTAACTAAATAACTAGGCGTAGTTCAATAATTTTTATCACAAATAAATAACGTAGCGATCCTTGCCTTACAAATCAATATTTAATAATTTGTAGTCATTATTACGTGGAGTAAATAGGGCTTCGGGATTTCGCTCTATTCTTAGATAGGCGTACCACCAGAGCGCTTGATAAATTTTTTCTTCGACGGTGTGTAAGGCGACGGTAGTAATGTTAGATCCATAGTCGACCATGCAAATGTCGAAGTCATAAATGTATTTTTCATACCAGGTACGTTTCATGAATTTCTAGGTTTGTGTCGGGAGAACGGCTATACACGTTACTCCGATTCTGTATATAATAATACTAGACCCATATAAATTCATAGAACGTGGTAGGTATAAAAATGCGTCTTCGCTCATGCACTTTAGATGTAGATTAGGGAGCAAACATTATTCCTCCGAGGAACGTTTTCACAAAACGATCTCCTTTTTTTAAGAGTAAGAAAAATCAGAAAAGTTTACATTTAAAATTTGCATTTTTAAAGTTTTTAATATCCTAGTCAAATTTGATCCTTCTTTAGCTTTTTCTATACTCTTGTTTCGACTATTTTATAGCTACCAGGATATTTATTCATTTGTACAAAAAATTTGCAAGAAATGGATAAATAAATATTAAAAGGTTTTATAAAATAATGCTTACGTAGTAGCAAAAAAAAGTTTAATTCACGATACGAAGCACTTAAAGTATCCCTTCGTACAAAGTAAGAAGTTAAAAAAGACTCCTTCCTTTATTATCATTTCTTGCAATCACTCGCAGACGGTATCCCCAAGCTCAACAAAAAAAAATTTTCATTAAGATTCGTCAAGCGACGGCCGCTGAAAAACGCAACTTTTTCCGCAGCAGGAGAAAGAGTCAAGGGCTCCAGGGGTGGGGGTGAGGGGCGACGGGAAGGAAAGCCGCGAGGCAAATTTGTCAATGGGCGAGAAAACTGCGCAATTATTCTCTTCGAGGCTGGGGGGCCCGCGCGCGACATCTCGCCATTTCTTTCCCGCCACACAGGGTAATCCGCTCCCACTCCCGCCGCGGCGCCCCGTCACTTTTTGTCCCTCGGCCGAGGCTCAGCCAGCCGGACGCGATTTCCCGAGTTACGGGTGACTCTCCCGCTGTCCCCCACCCCTCGGCCTCCCCCGCGTAAAACCTAAGAGGATTCGCGTCTACTTTGCCTCCCGCTCGACTACTCGCTCCTCCCTCCTCCTTCTGCTTCTTGCCCATCGCTTTTTTCTCCGTAAAGTTGTCGATATTATTTTTTTTTCTTTTTTGCGTGCTATTGAGTCAATAACGTAGATGTAAAAGAAGGAGGGGTGACTACTTTTCGAGGTTGCGTAGAGATGAAGTTTAGAGGATTGAGAAATTATTTGGTCAGTCTCATCTAGCAGGCACGCTAAAATTAAAATGTGAGTGTAAATTTTTTTGTTAGTGGGTCAGGAGGAATTATCGCACTCTAAATGAGTTAAAGTGTGTTGAACTCATTGTAATCAAATTTTTCTAAAATTTTAATGAATATTTTAAACATCCACCATAGCAAATAAACAGCATGCAAGCTCTTTTGCACTATATCAGTCCGATAAAACTCGGCGTGCAAGCGAAATCGAAAAATCCACGAAAGTACCCCCCCTTTCCCCGCGACTTCCATCCCGGGATCGCAGCGCACATACCAAATCAGCCGGGCGCACGACGTGGATGTATCGCTCGAAAGTTTATTAAGCGCCGTTTGTTCCGTGTCCCGTGCATTCGTATCCCTCCGTCCGTCGGTGCGCGCTTAGATCGCGTGTTTACCCCGCCGGCCGACGTTGACTGAGTGGCCCCCGTCCGAAATCCTCACGGTGCCCCGCGCATTTTCCCCCGCGCTTATGAGGCTCGACCTAATTTTCGCGCAAACCTTGCGGGACGCGGGTTCGTCCGCAGCATGGGGATAACGGATGATGAATGCCGAGGTGCGCCGCTTCCCATGTTTTTCTTGCACTTTTTTCTTGTTTTTAAAAGGTTGTTCTTGGTTGTCTGATTGCAGATGGTTTAATTAATGGTAGGACTCTTGATAACAGATTCTGCATTTAGCATTTTTTACACATCGAAAACCGGTTGAAGAAGGCAACTCGGAACACGGTTGGAAAAGGTACCAACTTGGAACCCGGATGGAGAAAGTACCAACTCAAAATTCGGATGCAGAAGGTACCAACTCGGAACTCTGTTGAAGAAGGTACCATCTCGGTACCCTGATGGAAAACAACCTCCATCATGGTTTTGTACCTTCTTCAACCGGGTTCCGAGTTGATACCTTCTCCATCGGATTTTGAGTTGTACCTTCTTCAACCGGGCTCTGAGTTGGTACCTTCTCCAACCGAGTTACGAGTTGGTACATCCTCCATCCGGGTTTTGAGTTGGTACCTTCTTTAACCGAATTCCGAGTCGGTACAACCTCCATCCAAAAGGGTTGGTACTTTTTCCAACCGGGTTCCGAATTGGTACCTTGTCCAACCGTTACGTGTTACGATAATAATGGTAACACGTTTAATGTTACAGATTATATTAATGATTGACCATTCAGATTATGTATGTAACTATCAGTTACGCATACTATATCAATCGCAGTCATTGAAATATTTCTTCTTTGATGTTATAATCAAACAAAAACATTTAATTATAAGATACTTACTTAAACCAGGATAAATAAAAGCCTTTCAAAGAAACTCCCACAAAAAGTAATATTCATAAATCAAAATAAAGTAAGACAAAACTTCTTCCTTCGATTAATGACATCAGTCTACAAAGATCCCCAAGCACCGCTACATTAAACCTCCATCATCTTCAAACTCTCGAGTAAAAAACATTACCCGAACAAAAAAAACACGCGATTTCTTCGCAAGTAGCCCAACCTCCAAGATCGACACGCCAGAGTCCATCCCGACTGACCGATCGGTCCTCCGGATAGCCAGGGGCGTCCAAAGTTCTTTGTTTACCGGTGGGCGACTTAACTTCTCGCTCGGGGGGAGCGAATTAGCTCGGCGGCGAGGGAAGTCTCCGCGTACGTGATTCGACTGGTCCCGAGGCTCGTGGTGGCCGGGCTTGATTGAGCCGTGTACAGGTTACACGGCAAACGCCCCAGCACTTCCGCGCGCAAAGGCCGGCGCCGAGAGAAAGGCACAATTAAGCAGCCGCTGTACACCAGGGCGGAAAAAGTCCGAAAGGAATTTTACGGTTTGTCTCAGTAATTGCTGGGAGGACAGGTGGGGGAGGCTCGCAGTGACGATCATTTAGACGGTGCCAATTTATTCGATAGTTTATTGTCAATTTTTTTCTTATTCAGTCTTAATTGCTTTTAGTGGTGATAATATTGGATGAAAAGTTTCGTTGTTGTTGGTATAAGCACATTTTCGTAGGGTTTATCAATTTTTTACGGAACCTTTTTCTCGAGAGAACCAGTATGAAACTAACTATATTAAAATTGTACTTACTGTTTGAATATTTTTATGCTTTAATATAAATCGTGCAAACATTTTGATATTTATTTTATAATACGCACGCTTAGTCAGTAATAAAGCTTGTTTTATTTTTCATTAAAATTTTTTAAATGTAAATATTTGATCGTAAAAACTCATAATATCTTCTGAAAGCTCTACAACGTAACATTAAAACTCTTTTACCCAATCTCCTAAATTTTTACGAAATTCGATAGGACCGTGCGCGGTAAAGATCTCGTTCGCGGCAAAAGGAGAGCGGAAACGTGGGGAGAGCAAATGAAACTTCGCCAACGAGCAGCGTCCACGGGAGTTTCATTACGCAGAGAACCTTGACAGAAAAGGGTCGCAGCGGCCGGGATGGCGTAGGCGATTTCCTTCGCTTGCCTACAGCTTCCTCTTCGAGGAAATTGTGGGCTTCGATTGATTTGGCGCGGTGATGGTGCCCCGCGACCGAACGCCGGAAGTAATTGACTATTGGGGAAAATATCGTCAATTTCTTTTTTATTATCGCCTGCTTATCGGCTGAAGCGGCCGACGGGACGGAAGGGACAAATTAGCGCCGCTTTTTCAACGATGGCCTGCCAGAGGGCTGTCGGAATCGATTATGGAAAAAGAAGTTCGGAGTTTATTCGTTTATTCACTGTATCGCTGATTGTGTCACGTTCGAGTACTAAATTATTTTCTGAGATGGCTCGATTGAATTGGGATTAATTGAAGTGGGCATTTTGACGCTGGTGTTTACAAAGTTGTTGCAGAAGCTAATTTATGACGGCAGTAGTTAATAGGATCGAAATTGAATACAGGAGTAGACTGTGCAGTGACAGAGATAGAGTTCAATAGCATTGTTGTTGAAAACAATAATTTTCCAAAGTTAGCTGTTAAAAGATCGAGTACAACAATGTTTACAATCCATTGATACGGAAACATGGTTTAATCACATAAAAGTTTGTTTACGCTGAACCTTCGATGTTTTTTATTGAACTACTTTGTTTTCCGTACAAGACAATTACATTTCATAACAAACCAAAATGTGAAAAAACTATTCAAACATTTTCAAAACGCTCCACTTTATTTTTTAAAGATAACATTTTGCACAATATTCTTCTCTTAATATTCTGCAAATTCGAAAAGCGATTGCAACAAATTAACCACAATGATGGCACCAAGTTGAACGCTGAGTCACCTGCAGATTACGCTGAGCTGAATGGCATGCTGCGTAAACTCGAAGTGACGTTCGCTCATAGAGGTAATGACCACGTCAACCGTTAAAGCAAATTACCAATAATCGTTAGGCCGATCACCATGAGCAACGGTCGTCTCCTCCACCGTCTAGGACAACTCGTAGACGGGCAGCCAGGCGCATCAGCTGTGCAGCCCGCACCGTCCAGTAACTGGAGACTCTTAACTAGCCCATTCACTGCTACATCTACCAAGACCATCACCACCCAGCCGTTTCCATGTCTACTTGCAGAAAAAAACTGGACTTTACAGTTTGCTCGTTACGGCTTTGATCACCACCCGTACGATTATTGCGCTAATTCAAGCTCGAGCTTGCAATTCATCCTCTAGCGTTGGGAGCCTTGTTCTTCTGGGATTATCGATTTTGTTTGCAAAGCAGATTTTAAGCCGCGCGGGAATTAAGAGGGTGGAGAGTTAGAAGAGCTTATCGATTATATTTTTCCTCCCCCGGCGTGAATCGACGAAAGTATCTTTATTGCGATCGGCTTCGAGCACAGGCAGAAAGACTTCTATTACCCCATCGAAGCGCGCAAGATTTTGCGAGGGAATTGAAATCCAATAATGACGTACGTACTTCTTCCTTTAGCGCCGCGCATTGCGTGACTATAAAATATTATGGTGCATAAATGCCGCATCAAATATGTAATAACACGCGAGTTTACAGTTTCTTTCTGTAAATCCGACGATTGCCCGGGACACTACAAGTCATAATTTCGAGGCGTGTATATGTACCTTTCGTTTTGAAGGCAAGCAACGTTTCTACGTTTACGGGTAACAGTAAACGCCGGCCCTTTTTATGCGAGCTCGTCAAATCCCTTCTTTAGTTTTATGCGAATTCGAGAAATTAATCCGTAAGCATCGGTGACGTAAAACGAGAAGAAAAGCCGTCGTCCATTTCTGGACTTGAAACACAAGATTCGGAGAAAGATGAGAAGAACAAAAAGGAACGGGACGCATACCCAGAATGTCCAGTGTTTCGGGGGGAGATAGAGGGTCCGTGTACAGCCTTCGGGAGAAAAAGCACGAGATATTGGATACGGATACAATTTCCGATGGCGACCTCCCCTTTTGAGAGCCCACCCCAAACCTCCTCGGTCTCTTTCTCTTCGGGACTAATTGCCTTAGCGCTTGTTCGTCGGGACGAAATAGGTCCGTGTTGTATCGGTACAAACAATGCGCGGCTTTCTTCTTTTTGTCTTCCGTTTTGCAGAGTAGCTAGTGCGACCCGCCCGGCTTGATTACTTAAAGAGAACGCCGAACTGCTGGTGATTATCGATTCTCACTTGAAATTTATTTCGAGAGCTTTTTGTCGCTCGATTAAGGGACTTTCTTAAATGACTGTCGCAATTAACCCGTTCATGCCCGAATTAATTGCCTTTTTATTCTTATTCTGTTAATTGATGTTGTTTTATAAGAAAAACGATTAAGGAGGACAGCATATTGCAAAATCTTATAAAAACTATAAACAATTATAACGACAATTTATGTTTTTAGCAATTTTCAATTGCTAAATGTTCGATAGAAGCTTCTATCGTATTATTTCGATAAACTTCTTCATCGCAATTGCAACACTTCTTCAGCGAGGAAGTCGTAAAGCGTTATGTCCAATGTTTAATGCTTTTCTCTTAATAGAAGGAAAAATATTTCGAAAGGAAAATTGTACTTAACTGCGCGTAACGTCCCTTCATTTATGTCTCTTTTTACATCAATCCGTCCACGGACAACTGGTTTACCTCTTTTATTTCGCATTAGGCGATGAACTGCCGGGCGAAAAAGCTCCGGGCTTTCGTGCGACCGCATCGGCAATCGCGCCCTCTTGTTTCTCGCTGGTGTACAAAAACCGCCGGGCCCTCGGAATTTTTCCTCCTCCGGTCGGGCGCGAAAATTCGCGCTGAGTTGGGTGAAAGTAATGAAAGGGTGAGACGGCTCGAAAGGATCCGCCGGCGAATTCGGAATCGCCGGGACACGAGGAAGTGCGGGCAAAAGTCGATGAAGGGGTCGTTAGCGATCTTCTCCTCCCCCCTCCTCTTTCTCCCTTTCATTTTCTCGCTTTTCCGCGAGCTAAATATCTGGTTCCTTCGACGGCCAGACGAGACGCCCTTTTTTTTACGGCGTCCACTTCTCGTCGTGTTCAATTTTCAGGCGTCGCCGAATTTCCGGGACTCTTTGTGTGAAATCGGCGGTTTTCACCACCAGCGCGGTACGTAGAGGGGAAAAATGGAAGAGAAGATATCGGGAAACGGGGAAAAGGTGAGAAATGTTCCTGAAACTATTGGTTTTCGGGTGTAGGATAAAATTTTACAGGGAATTCAAAAGATTCATACGCTTTATTTTTGCAGCGGTTCCAAAAATTTACAAAAATTCACATTTGTCCGCCGAAACTGGTTCATCACGGATCATTGGAGGAATTCTTTTTCTTAAAAAAATTCACAAATAAAAATACTCGTTATTTACGAAAACATGGGAAATCTTTCCGTCACAAAGAAGCTTACCGACAAGATAGTTTTGCTTCTTCTCATATCAATAAATGAAAATTTCAATGGACTTGTCAGGCTTGAAATAAATCACTGTAAAGGTCAGGATACAAATAAATGATCATCATCAAATCAGTACCAACTGTTTCAACTACCCAACTGTACGGGACCATCCTGCACGCTCTTTGAGAATACGTACCTAGTAATAAGTACCTGAAACCGTAAACTTCCTAGTGCACATAAAATCGTTATAGTTTTATTCAATTAAAGGAAGATTCCGAAATGCACAAATTATTTTTTTCTCAATGTGGTTTTTATAGTTTACAACTAAGATCGATATCCTAATTAATAATGGTAAGATTCTCTCATTTAAATCGGAGGTACTTAGTTCGCTATGATCATTCGAAACTTCCTCAACCAAAATAAATTAAGTTTTCGATCGTACACGGACACTACCGTACCAATAAAATCGTTTCAGATCATCAACGAAGTTAGCGACCACCCCTCCCGTCGCAGTCCCCCGCTCAAAAGTTGAACGTGCGCCGAAAATCAAAGTGACCCCGCGGAGTCAGCTCCGAAGAAGCCGGGCGGTCCGGGCACAGTAGTAATCGAATTAGCCCTCGCCGGCCCCGCGTTTAACGCGTTCCTCGTGTGTACGGGTTAGATCGAGAGAGAAGGAGAGAGAGAGAGAGAGAGAGAGGGAGAGAGAGAGACATAGGAGAGTGCACGCGGCTCGCAGTCGCGAATTTCGGAGGGTGAGATACCGCGCGGAGCAGCGGGCGCACCGACAGCTCCGCGTCAACGTTAAATTATGCCGGCGCAGGCTCGCGTGCTCACGAGATTACGCGAAATGCCTCGCGGCTCTTTCTCCGCGTCGGTCCGGGACAGAGTACCGCGGTGCATCCCCCGACCAGTTCTTGATACGCACTGCCTCTGCGATGCAGGCGCACGTCGGGACGAGCTCTAATTTTATATTTTCTTTTTTTCTCTGCGTTGGTGGATAAGAATTGCTCTTTTTCGCAATGTTGGTTGTATTTTTGTTTTAATGTTCGTTGAAGATAGCTGGTGTAGTCAAGTCAAGTTTAGCTACGTAAAGTTACTAGTTAAAATTCATTAATTCGGTAAATACACAAGAGCGAACTTGTATAGAATAAAAGAATTCTTTTAAAATCTAATTCATTATATGATAACAAAAAGGCTTATCGATCTTTACGGAACACATTTAAAAGCCGCCTTTTTCCTCGAGCCCACGGGATGGTGGGAACGATAGAGGCACTTCACTAACTAATTCATTATGATTGGTCAAGTATTTATATGGCATTTATTCTAGGTTTAAAATTTATTTCTTGTACATATACAGGTTGTTCGAAATGTTCCGGACCCCTCCCTTATAACAAAAAGTAAGAATTTTGGAAAAAAATGTTAAATACAAAAGTTGCTGGGTTTGCTTTGAAGGTTGAACTAAATGGTGACCTTGGACTTGTCATTGATTATCATTTTCAGGGTTATTTGAAGGTCATCTTCAGTTTTTTAAATAGGGACCCCTATTTTTTATTTCGGATTCTGAAAGAGCACAAAATTTTACATCTGGATATGCATCCACGTTATGGTTCAAAATGACCTTCAAATAACCTTGAAAATGATAATCAATGACAAAATGACCTTCAAATAACCTTGAAAATGATAATCAATGACAAAATGACCTTCAAATAACC
>UXGC01001262.1:0-28831 GCA_900480045.1 Eurytoma adleriae
ACAGCGCGTAAAATGCGTAATTTTGTTCCCGTGCCTAGGGAATCAAGTACGCATTTGACGCGCAGTGTGAAAAAAATCTTATTTAAGTATTGGCCTAAAAGATATTTGGTAATCACCCGGTAACTTTGGGAATTAGTGCTGATCATATTCCTATTTTCATTTCCGTATCTATCTTTCGTTCGTTATCATTCTTATTGAACTATGGGCCTACAAAGTGTTTGGTAATCGCCCTACAACTTTGTAAATTGGTTCTGACTAGATTGATTTTTTATCGTTTTAATTTTCTGATCAATCTTATTAAACTATTGGCCTATAAAATCTGTGGTAATTGAATCTGCAACTTTATAAATTGATACTGACCACATTCTTTATTATCATTTTCATGTTCTTATCAATAAACCTTTCATTAATTATCTTATTGAGTCATGGGCCTACAAAGTATTTGGTAATCGCCCGGTAATTTCAGAAATTGGTACAGACCACATGCCCATTTTCTCATTTTCATTTCCCTATCTATTCTTCATTCGTTACCAATCGTGTTGAACTATTAACCTACAAAGTATTTGGTAATCAACCAGTACGTTAGGGAATTGGTACTGAACACATTCGTCATTCTTAATTTATCATTTTCGTTTCTCTATATGTCTTTCATTTTTTTATTAATCTTGTTGAACTACTGGCTTATAAAGTATTTGGTAATCGCTCTATAATTTTGTAAATTAGTTCTGAATAGTTTCTCTTTTTATCTTTTTCATTTTCTTATTAATCTTATTCAACTATTAAGTATTTGGTAATCGCCCCTATGACTTTTTAAATTGGGACTAACCAGATTCTAACTGCTCCTGCAACTTTGTAAATTTGAACTTATCGCATACATTATTATCATTTTGATATTCTTATCCATATCCATCCATCTTTCCTATCTACTTGAGTATTCCCTACCTAGTTTCTTTTTATATTATCTTATTGATCTTGTTCATTGTTTTAATTACATCTACTATAGTGTAAATCATTTTCAATAACGAACTGCCCTAATGTTTATATGATATTTTTTACATTAAAGTTACTTATAAGTTCAAAGGCCTATTTATTTAACCTAATAATTATTTTTTATATAATTTTGACATTTAACTTTTTAATTTCTATGGTTTTAATTTAACATATTTTCCATTCTAATTTTCATGTTTTTGGTAAGTAATACCTAATATAAATTTACTTTTTGAACTTGGACATTCATAGACTTGCATGAAAAAATCTACTAAATGATTACTTCAATTTCACTTTCCACTACTAGATTTTTTAGACTCCATCATTATCAGTTGGTTTTGTTCAACATTTTGCTTAGAAAAGTTGCTTGACTTAATGTTGAAAATATATATCTTAGTGTAATCGTGAACTTGTCAATACTAATTTTGGATTAGTTGTCTAGAAAAATAGTTTTGCATATGCAGCTTTTAGTCGTTGTTTAACGAACGGAATTAATGAAAAGTAAATATATTCAGTTCAACAGGGGATGAAAAAGCTTGTCAAATTGTTTTAACTATCTTGCCGATAGTTTTAACTATCATTCAATTTTTCATCAATTAGATCTCACCAGGCAATCAATTAGATCAATTTTAAACCACTCATATTATAGCTTACGTTTAAAAGCAAAGTCAGTAAATGCAATCGTAAAAAAATGGCTAAAAATCAAATATTCTCCGTTTCTACTATACACCCTAAAGGTTACAGAATAATCTTACGTGAGATTGTTACGTTCAAGCAGTCAAATGCTAGCAAAGTTCCGACTGTTAACAGCAACTCAAATAAAGGTTTAAAATGATTTAAGGCACCGCAGTATTCGAGAGACTCGCGCCGCTCGTCGAACGACTCGTCGGGCCGAGTGCAGGTCCAGAGGATTCTGCATCAGCAGCCGAGCAAACCCTCGTTCAAGAGCCCGAGGGCGCCGCGCGAAATCGAACTACTCCTCGAGACTTGTCTGGACTGGGATTTCGATATATTCAAACTCGAAAAATTGTCCGGGAGGAGGTAAAATTGCATCCTTATTTTAATTATTTTCTATTGTATAAGTTGTTTTAGTAGCTAGTATAAGTTGTTTAAGCAGCACATTTAGCAGTTTAATGATTACTTCTTATGTATATAGTTATAATTATGTATCGTAGATCTTGTACTCCTTCTAAGAACTTTTTTTAAGTAACCTCTATTTTCACGATTAGAAATCTTTTTATTCATAGAATTTCCCTTTAATAAAATTTAACTAAACGGTCTAATATATTCTCTAACTATTCTCTGTAGGCCACTCTATTATTTGGGAATGTCCCTGATGAACCGGTACAGCGTGCCGGCACGCCTGAATTGCGAGGAGCGCATCCTGCAGAACTGGCTGACGGTGATCGAGGTGAACTACAACGCGCAGAACAGCTACCACAATTCAACGCACGCGGCGGACGTCCTCCAGGCGATCGCGCGTTTCCTGGCCTCGGATAGGCTGAAACTGCTGCTCGACCCATTGGACGAGGTCGCGGCCCTCGTCGCAGCCGTCGCCCACGATATCGATCATCCCGGCAAGTCCAGGTAAGTAACTTCGCGTCTTCGGTTAGGTGCATTGACAATATCGGTAATTAGGCAATTTAGAGCAAAGTACTAAAAGGAGATGGGTGTCAGTTTAAACCGGTAAAAAATTGGAATTATTGTCAATTAAAGTTAACTTGTTCGCTGACTTTAAAATTGTTATATCTATTGGAAAAATAAATAAATAAAAATTGGAATGGTATGTTCAATTTTTAAATTTAAATATTGAAAGAAGTGGGAACATTGCAGTGTTTCGGTCGGTCAAATTGTGGACCCACTAAAACTTCAGTTGTAAAAGCTGGAGTCTGAGGAGGTGAAATAGCTATTTTATCGACAGACGCTAAAAACAGTTTTACGGTCAAAATTTAGTCAATTTTAATCGATAATTTCGTCATTTCTAAAGGGCACAATAAAGAAAATTTAAAAAACTTTCTATTTGATGTTGATCGATTAATTGAAAAATTACAGAGAAACTACAAGTACAGTATTTGAAAAAAAATCTAATGTTCCATGTGTTTTATTGAAATTTATATAAATATTGTAACTACATTCACACGTATTTTTTTCAGTCAATTTCTTTGTAATGCCGGAAACAAATTAGCAATATTATACAATGATCTCTCTGTGCTCGAATCTCATCACGCTGCATTGACATTTAAATTAACGTTAGCAGATGACGAAGTTAATATTTTTAAGGTAACAGTTTTTTTAAAAATAATTAAATTTCCTCAAAGCAAATAGATATAACATGATAAAAGTATTACTATGCTTATTGCAGAATTTGGACAGAGAAATATACAAAGTGGTGAGACAAAATATCATCGACATGATTTTAGCAACCGAAATGACAAAACATTTTGAACATTTGGCCAAATTCGTTAATGTCTGCAGTATAAGAAATGAAGAATCACAATCAGAGGTAACAAAATTCGATTTACGAAATACTAATTTGTCTACAACTATTTAACAAATTTACTTCAACATTTCTATTCTTCTATTCAATTCAGATAAATTTATTTAATATGATATGATTTATAAAAATTAAAAAAATACATTGATGTTATATATGCAAAGTATAGAATCAAACTTCGACAGGTTAAAAAAAATAAAAAAAATATTTTAGAATATATTAAAATAGTTAACTGATATCCCTGCCAAAAGCCTTTTTCAGATCCTGTAGACTCTTCTGTGCTCTTACTTCCTGAGAACGTGTCCCTCGTCAAAAGGATGATGATAAAGTGCGCAGACGTGTCTAACCCAACGCGGCCTTTGAAATTTTGCGTCGAATGGACTAAGCGAATAGCCGAAGAATACTTCAGACAGGTATTTTTAAACTCTCTTAAGTACATTTATATTTTCTGACTGAAATTCAATTATTAGATTGCAACTTTTATCCAATTTTACTTATCAAGCGAATAAAAACAAATTAATTTAATTTTGAATGAAAAAAATTCTGCTTAGACTGACGAAGAAAAAAGAAGGAAGTTGCCTGTCGTGATGCCAATGTTCGACCGATCAACTTGTTCTATTCCGAAATCGCAAATTGGCTTCGTGGACTACATTATTAACGATATGATGGAAGCTTGGGATGGTAAGCTACTTTGTTTCAAAAACGATCACACTAAACACAAAGCAACGGTAAAAATATGCTTCTAATCGTTTCAGCATTTATCGATTTACCGGAAATGATCAACTACATGAAACAGAACTACGAGACGTGGAAGGAATATAACGTATGTACTTAAAAAAACGGCGTAATTAGAAACTTCAAAGCAATTATGGTTATAATTAAATGTGTTTTATACTTTTCTGTAGGAACGTGGAATCTCGACGCTGCAAGACGTCGAGAGGCTGCAGCAATCGCCAGAATTGCAAATACCTCAATCCGCTTGAGAGCGAATGATAGCAATAGAAGAACTTGTAAATTACGTTTTCATCTTCATCGAGCATCTTTTTTTGCAATATAATTCTTCATGCAGATTATAATTTAAGGTTTTTATTAAGAGTTAAAATACTGTGACAAATAGAAATAAAATTAATTATTATCAAATTGTTGCTTTCCTTGGTTATTTCACAAAAAAGAAAGAACTGTGAGAGTTAAATTATTCAATAATATCTCCCATTTAATTAATTAATTTAATTGATTTATGAATCTAGTTGACTATTAGTAAAAAAATCAGAATTAATTATCTAAAATAAGAAAGGTAAAAAAGAGTTAATAGAAAAAGAAAGTTTTAAACATACCGTGTTTTACTGCTAACTATGAATATAGTTATATTATTAGGATTCCCTGTAATAATCAACAAATACGAGAAAAAACTCCAATAGTCGACTTTATTTTTTTGTTTACTGTCATTTTATTTATTCTTCTCTTTTTATTATCAATCAATTGACAAAATACATAAAGTGTTAAATTCGAAAAATTACAATTTGTACTCTGACACACGATCTTCAAAGATTTTAGTATGACAAACAGTACTGCGGTCGACTACTAGCGTCTTAACCCTACAATTATTTTAATAGAAATTCTCATTTGAAACCTTTTGATTGGAATTTTATTTATTAGTGATCTTGATCTTGTTTTTCAATAAAACCATTCTACAAAATGTTTTGTTTGTTCGTGTACGTGTTGTTACATTTAATATTCTTTTATCCCCATCACATATAATTTATACCAATCTAACTGACTTTTATATTAAGAAACAGTAAACAAGACTCTTTGGATGCATTTCATTTTTTTTTTCTTTATTATTTCTCATTTATTGTTCATCATCTTATCACTTTTTTTATTTTCTGCGATCTTTATAAACAATCGGTTACAAGATGTTACTAGTTTTCGTAGGTCTACAAAGATGTTGTTTTGTTGCCTACGCTCATACAAATTTTTTTTTTTATTTTTTTATAATCATTGTTTTTATTTTTTTATACTCATCATCTTTTTTATATTCATCATTTTTTTATACTCATCGTTTTTTTTATACTCATCATTTTTTTTATACTCATCGTTTTTTATACTCATTGTATCATCGATTTCATCTTTTAGAATCACTTAGGACTCGATCTATTTTCATTCTAAGAAATAATCTTCCATCTTCACTTTTTCATCTTCAATTAAGCAATTAACCACTGGTATTATGTTCACTACCATAGGAATGCACATGCAGTGACAAAGACATCAAAACGCGTGGATTACTTTAGCATTTTTATCATTGTGATCTTTATTTTAAAATCCATTATTTTCATTTTAAATTTTCAGCAAATTACCAAGTTACAGACCCCTTTATTTGGTTTTTCCTTTTCTCTTATATATCTAAGGGCATTCGTTTCATTTTCTCTTCACCCCGCTTCATCATTTTATTTCCTGCGCCCTACTCGCAAATTAATAATCAAGAGATTGTAATGCGATCATAGCTACAGTTGTTTTGTTTAAGAATTAAGACATGCATTTAGTTTTCTTTCTGACATCAAAAACTTGCGTTTCTCCCTATCTTCGATTCTTCGCTTCATCGTTGGTTAATACAAACGTCGTTCGAAAAGTAACTAGGTGTACCTTACTTTCGATTACGATTTCTTAAACACTCAATACAAATTTTACTTTTTTTTATTTTTTTCCATTAATTAACTTTTACTTCATACGTTTTTTTTCTTTATTACGGTGATAGTTAATTACGCAAATCCTTAAAATCCTAGGGTTACTTTAATGCCACTCCGTGTAAGCATACGTGATCATTCCTATCAAATGTACCACAAACTTTCTTAATACCATATAAGCTTACTTATTTGTTTTATCGTAAATTGATGTGAAACTTACTTGCCTAGCCCTAATTGCTCTAAGTTCACGCATAACCCCATAATGCTTTGACATATAGATATTAGGTATGTTATTTATTTTTTTTCTTGCAGTAGCAGGATACAATTGATACGTTGACATTTTTTATGACAAAAATTACATCGGTCTCATTTATCGTTCGTTTAATTTCACCATGCCCGAGTTAATTATTAGCCCCGGGTTTTATCCATACTCTTACTTGCCTAATACGTTTAGCCCTAACAACGGAGTAGTTGGGATTATTAAGGTACAGAGGATTTGATAGTGTCTTATTGAAGAAATAGTGGTGTGATTCAATCTTGATCTCGTCTTACGTTGTTTAAATGTTTACGATATTACCATTATTACCTTTACTTATTACAGATACTTTTACTTTTTTATTCGTACTTTTTTCATCGACGATTCATTTAGTGGGTTAATATATCTGCTAATTGTCAAAGGATACCGAGTCTTATCTCTAAAAGGTAGGGAACTAAAGAAAAAAGGGAATTAGGAGTGTCGAGTGATGTGAAATAATCAAGGTGGATCAGGTAATCGGTAGGTGAGCAAAAAGGAGGTGGTACTGGGATACATCATCTAAGTGATCAGTGCCCTTCAAAGAACGTAGTAACATTTGTGCCTTTAAAAATTGTGGATTTACAATTAAAATCGCTTACATGGAAAGTTACCTTGTTACTTTTAAATTTTTTGTTTACTTCCATTAAAATTCACGACGATAATAAATCAAGGTTCATGCGATTAGGACTATCCTAGGTAACTTTTAAATATCAAATGCCTACACATATTTAGATTCAGATATTGAGGAATCGTTCACTACTACTTTCGGATCCGGTCGAGCGATCCCGGCGCGACCACGAAGCGGCACACCCGAACCGAAGACGCGGATCGCGAGTCCACTACTTTACGATGAAGTCTTGATGAATGGAAGTTTTATGCTTAACTTTTTTTCCTTAGAAGTTTACCATAAATTGGTTATAGTCGAATAATAATATCAAGAACAACGAAGTTAAGGAAATCAATCGATCTTTAACGCTTATAGCTTTATTGCGTTTTTTCCGAGTAAAGCTTTTTATTTTTTTGTAATCGTTAGCTGGATTATTTAAAACAATTACGATTATCTTGGCTTCGTTTACATGCGATTACGTGATTACACAAATTAGCGTATTTAGAGATTAAATGAACGCGAGCTACTATATGTCAATGTGTTGCAAGTCTTTGTGACCCCTAAAGCTTGGGTTAGCTTGGATTGTTATTGTTCCCTTTTACCCTCTACGTAACATCAACTTTACCAGCTAGGAACCTAACCCTATCCAACCTTGATCGATTATTATATCATTTTATTTTTTTATCATACCGAATGTTATTATCGAATCGCGAATGTTTTTTCCCTTCCTAACTTTCACATCTTTTACGATGGTACCTTACGATTAACCTAAGCTGCTACGTCAAACTCCTTAAGATGCATGACTAACGACTATTCATATTACCCTAAGTTATACATAACCTAGAGTAGATTATATGTAACTTCGAATTACTATGAATAAAGTGCTCATTTCCTATCTTAAGAATCGCGAAGAATTGTTAAATGCAGCTGCTCTAGACGTAGATCTTTTTTAAATGATTAGCTTATTTAAAAAGTGTGCGTATGCAGACTATAATATAAGATTTTAGACATTAATTAAAAAGTATTAAAATAGAAATAAAGAGATAAATCAAGGCTTAACTATTAATGAGTCAAAATTTTAGGTCGATATCAAGATAACGTTCCTTGTTAGCACGGTGTGAGTTACTTAAGACTATCTTAAGATACAGTGCCTAAATATTCATTGCAATCTTGATAGCACATAACCTTAGGTTTAACTAGATTACGCTTATATCTCGACTTACTATGAATATCGCTATATATTATCTTAAGATTTATTTTAAAGAACGCTAAGCTTGTGCGACACTAAAATTAAAAGTTTAAAGCTACGAAAAGCGTGTTAAGAAGTTGAATAACTCTAAAGATCATGAATTAATCAGTATGAAACATCAATTTAATAAGAAAATACAAAAAAATTAAAAAGAATATCAAGAACAGGACCACCCTAAATTAGTTGTGGACAATTCGTGTAGCAATACTACGATAAAACGTTCCTTATGGTATAGAGCACGTGTATACTACCGTAAGTATGTTTACGTTGTTTCCCTAACAAGATCTTTTAAAATCGGCGAGATTTGTTATTTCTTCCTCTAAACCGTTAAGTTGGGCGGCTTTGAGCGTTATTTACTTTACTCTTTATTTTTTAAATTTATTTTAATAGCTTTGATCTTAAGCTGGTCTTTTATACTCTCATTGAAGTTTCAACAAAGCGCAGTTCAAACCCTCGTGTCGCCAACGACGTAAGCGCGTTTAATTTCAAAGTTAATTAACCGTTCATTCGGATGGTTGTTTTTTATCGATCAACGGTAATTGACGCCTGAGAAGAAACGTTAACTCGCGAGACTCGACAAGACCGAACGGGCGTTCGATTACTTTAATTTTTTTTTATTAAGTTAGCTTATTTAAATCGCAAGATAAAGTTTAAGTGGACTTATATCGAATAGCAAAGGATCGGTTATCGGCAAAGTGTTCGAACGAGCTTCGAGCTGAAATGTTCACGTCTCCGCGCAGTGTAACTCGGAGCTCCGTAAAGCTCCGCGTTACACTACCCGGAGACGACCCCAAGCTCTTTAGCGACTTATTGGAGATGGAAAAATGGTCGCAAAAATTTCCCTTTAAGGATTTGTTTAATAAAAACGAAAGGTACTGACCGTCAGAAAATTAACGATTTGAGCGACGTTCAATCGAATATTAAATTAACGCGCCCTTTAAATATTAAAGCTTTTTAAGATGTTCGATTTATAACTGTACGGACTAGATTGGATGTGAACTTGCCCCTAAGCTGTTATTACAGTTTTACACACGGCGTTTAATTAGATCGCCTCTTAATATTGAAACACCGGAATATTTATTTTACTTCAAAAACAGATATTACTTATAGAGATTTCGCATTACATTCTCTCAAATTTTTATTAACCTCCAGGCGTGCTGGCTCTCAATTATTTGTCTTTTTTAGACACTAAGGGATCGTAGGAAGGACAACAGTGGACAGAGAAGGGACAAGTTTTCAGAAGGCAACTATCCCACGACCTTTGCTCTGAGCGAAAGTCGTGGGATAGTCGCGATCCTCTGACTGTTCTCTCAAGAAGAAATCGAAGAAGGAGAAAATCTTTCAAACTAATAATTTATACCCAAAAAGCAATGTCGGGTGACAAAAAGAAACTTCAAATGTGCTCTAGGCAAATAAGTTCAGTGGTACAAGTAAGCTACGAGTATATTAAAGTCGTCTTCGGACAGGGAGAGAAAAAAGTTTTTATAAAAGAGCTCTTACGTAGTTCAAGGAGTCTGTACGATGATGTTATCGGAGCGTAACTTGGTAATTTACGGGGTCGGCTATTGCTTAATCGTATAGACCTATATATTTAGAACGACGAGATGTTTACATTTACTTTCTTTTTTTTTTATTTAAACTTCCACAAATTGATTAAAAGATGCGCAAAAAGTTGTATCGTATAGTTATTGTTTTGTTTAAGTATAAAAAGAAACGTATGAGATACGTAATAAAGAGAGAAACCCTATTTTGCCGCGAACTTCTACAACAATACAAGTATGGCGAATATATCAAACTCGGTTGTATTCACGCGTTAAAACTCTCGATTTTATTTTTTATAAGGCTCCTAATCACACATATGTTAAAAGGACTTCTGAAACATTCGGTGTACAAGCACTAGAACCGTAATATTTCTAGAGGAATCACAGCTCGACGATCGCTGCTTCGATCAGAGATTTAAGACAATCAAAAAATTAAAAAGTAACTCTTACGCAGTCACACACAGTTGAGAAATTTCACGTTTTTAACGCCGTGCTATTCTCTCCCGTCGCGCTCTCTATCTCGAAATTCAGGATACGAAATTAGCGATGTGGTAGTTAAAATTAACGAAATCATAAAAGGTTCGCTCGCCTATTACTCAGTCTTAGCAGGGGCTAAGCTTTACTCTGTTTTAACTTTACTCTGCTTTTTTGTTCGGTACACGCTGGAAGATACACGGGCTGTGCCTCGAATTTTCGGAAAAAGAAAGGGTACACGCCTCGAATGAAGCTCCAACTTCTTGGATACAGTATTTATCTGTCGCGCAGTTTCTCTCGCCGAGGTTACGAGCTCGCGCCACTGGCGCCCCCGCCCCCTCAAGGGGCGCCCCCTATCGGCAAACTCCTAACTACGTTGTACACTCTTCGCTTCGCAAGTTATAATAAAAGACTTTTAAAAAATATATTATATGCACGATGCAACAATCAATACAATACTAAAGTACGAATTCGATACGAATGTAAGATTTCTTTTTTTTTTTTCTTAAAAGATTATAGTCGCTCGACTAAACGCGAGGATGGAGCTTCTTCAACTCTGCGATATTAAGTTGAGCTTTAAACTTCTACGTATGTTAGATTTCGCTCGCGTAGGCCAAGAAAATAATACC
This sequence comes from Eurytoma adleriae, assembly GCA_900480045.1. NCBI lineage: Eukaryota > Metazoa > Arthropoda > Insecta > Hymenoptera > Eurytomidae > Eurytoma > Eurytoma adleriae. Next base: position 10,958 of record UXGC01001262.1, read on the forward strand.
GACGACTTGCTCGGTGGTAAAAGTAAAGCGGGACATAAACAACTCGAAAATAATAAGATTACAACGTTTTCGTACCCACTTGCATGCGTCTCTCTGCATAAACAGATCTCACACAAGCAGGTGCGCCTAGGAACTACATTTTTCCGGCTGTTATACGGCGCGATCGAAGGCGCTGATGTGCGTCTTGTTCACATCAATCGAAAATTTAGGCTCTTACTTTATAAAAAAAATGAAAAAATTAAACAAAAAAATTTTAAAATAAAAAAATTAAAAATTTAGAGGTGGGACGAAAAAAAGAAACGAGTTGACGATGTTGAACTTAAGGCTGTCGCTGTCGATCGGTCAAACAGAAAGGAACGTAAATCAGGATCTAACGCATTGCGTCAACGTCACTCTTTCTCACATCCTATGCCATAGCGCTTCTCCTACGCAGAGACCAACGTGGTGTTCTCGTTTAAGCTTTTTGTTATTGAAAACCTCTACTTCATGATAGTAAGAACTGCCCTGTCCAGTACTCTACCTCTCGGATCCGTCGGAACCGGAGGCGTCCCTGGGACGCACCCGGTCGCTAATGCAGTGCCCTCAAGCAGACCAAGGCTCGATCACCAATTAGATATCTAGCTGTACTAAGGCCTCTTCTCATAATCTCTCTCGTAACGTACGCTCTTTTCGCTTTTGCTTTAACGTGCTCTTACTAATGTGTCGGTCTCAAGATCTTTGCGTGTTTGTTCATTTATTATTGGACTTTTAGATATATCATCTTCTACTTTAGCGTGGCGCGGTAGAACTTTAAAAGAGGATGTGTTTCCAAGATGACTAATTAATGCAATGCTAAACCAGAAACAGAGAAAACAAATTTTCAAGTAATGATATTCCAACAATTATATTTTTTTATTTTATTTATCTTAATTATACTAATTAATAACAATAAGTAGCTATAATTATTGTTACTTATTTTAGTTAGTTAATTGAATTAAATTATTAAGAGCTTAGAGTGCTGCTAAAAATTTGGAGATAAAATTTTTGTCGAATTCGTTATTATTGGGAAAAATATCCTCAATTTTTAATCAATTTAAAAAATATAAATTACTTTGTTTAAATTGTTTGAAAAAACAATTTTAGTCGATGTTCTTAATTAGCAAACACTGGAGATTAAATTATTTCTATATTTTCTGCTTGCCATACAAAAATCATTTAGTTGAACACAAAAATTTTATAAAAAATTAACATGCTAAATACCACTTGAGAAAATAGATTCTAGCTACCTAAACCTTTAAAAAAAAAAGCACAAAAATTTTATCACGTCCTAAATAGTTTAATAGCACTCGTAAAAATTTAGCCTTTAGATAATTTAAAACTCTATTAACCTATGTAAGTGTTATCGATTCAATGCCACGCTTACCTATTTCATTGGATTGTCGATTGTGTGATCCTAACCAAAGACATTACATCAAAGGTGCACAATCAAAGTTTTAGTACCATAACCCCGTAGGGTGCTCTGAAAATATAAAAAAAAGATTCCAAAATTTCTGCTTGAAAAAACACAGGCAAAACATTACGGTCTCTCACAGACATCTATTTCACATTTCAATTTTTTACTTATAAGACCAACACCAACTGTTGAATATTTTTTTTTTAAGTAAAGGCTTCAATTTATATTTATTTTTTTCCTATCTCCTGATTAAATGATTTTCATGGTTTCTTCGGTAATTATACAAATATTATTTTTTGTACAAGAAATTTAAAAATTATTTACTTAAAAAAAAGATTCACAAATTTCGACATTAACGGTATATGTTTTAACATTATATAACTAGCAATTATTAAAAAAAATAATAATAAATAAATAAATCTTTTTAGAAAAAATAATTTAATTTTGCTTTTTTATGAAGCATTCAAATCTCTACTTTTTCATAATATTTACACAAGAGAAAAAGATTTTTAATAAATTTGTAAATTCGTTTACTAATATTTTTAAGAATTTCGTTCCTTTAATTGGGATCTAATTAATATGTCAAAAATGCTAAAAAAAATTAGTGTGAAGGATTAACGTGTTTTACCAATTTATAACAAATGGAAAAACTTTTGTTACTCCTTACAATTCTTAAATTATATTTTCCCTTTATAATTAGAGATTTTTATTATTTTTTATTTAAAATCATTTTTAAGAAAGAAACGATTTTAAAAATATTAGATTTTATATTACTCGAGCTTAACAATAGGGATTTTTAGAGAGCCAATTATATACCTATTAAAGCTAAATTAGATATTTAATTATTTTACAGATAATTTTGCATTTTTAATGCAAAAATTTAAAAAAATTTCTTTTTCGTTTTTTTTTTAATTTGTTCTAATCATATTTGAATCTATTTTAGCTTTACAGGTTGGTAAAATATAAAGCATGAAGACATATTTACTGTTTATTTAATTTATTATATACTAAAATATAATGTATATTTTTGTGTTTGAATTATAATACGATAAATACATTTTTCTTCCTTAATACAAAATGATTTGAGGCCCTACTATAACTTTTATAAAAGATTTTATAAATACAAGATACTTTTTAAATATATAAAAAATGAGATATATTTACAAAACTTATATAAAAATATAAAAATTCAAAAACTTATTTAAAAAAAAAGTGAGTATTTCGAGTAACGAAATCGTATTACACTTCAATCAAATACGTATAAATATAATTTCTACGTTTACAATTCGAGGTAAAAGTGTGTGAAAAGTTCTAAATAGGCCAGTGTACCGCAGAAGGAAGGCTTGCTAGTCTACATCTCAATTAAATCTCTGCGTCAACCGGAAAAATCGGATGGAATGTTTTCTCTCGATCTCCTCCACTGCCCTCCGCGACTACCTCAACGAAAAAAGCTGAAAAACATTCCATCGCTCTACGTATCAAGATGTAGACCACCAAGAAGCCCTAGAAAGAGAAGAAAGGTAGCCTAAAAGGAAAATATTCGCAAGGGAGCGCGAACGAAAAAACCTCTCATCGCCGCCACTCTCATCCGCCCAATCTAAAAAAGAACGTCGAAAACGCATGTGTGAATTAAAGAATCCAATCGGAAAGCATACTCACGGTAATGTGCCGCACGCCCCCACAGCCGGGCTACCGTCCGTCTACATTGTCCCTGAGTCGTTGTCTGACCGATGAGTCAAAGAAAACTACGTCGTCGAGCGACGCAAGTAGGGTGGGGGGAGGTGGTACTGGCTAGCTGCTGCGTTCTTCACTCAGCTGCGGTGTGTTTACGAATGCGCCGCGGCGGCCGGCCGCGCTCGCTTTTATAGCCGCCGCGCCGCCGCCCGGTGCACCTTCTCGAAGCTTCCAGAGCCGACGCGCCGGCCCGCACGTACGCTCCGTTTACAGCCGAAAAACACCCTTTTTCTTCACCTGGCCCACGCGACCTATAGGGAAATCATATTTAAACAATAATTCCCGACATTTTTCGTGCAAAAAAGGCCGCGATTTGTTGTTTCCAAGTTGTAAACAATACCGGTGAGAGAGCGGCGCAGTTGCGCCGGGTAGGTATTGATCGGTCGCTCGCGGCGGCCTCTCCCCACCCGGAGGAAGGCGGACGAACGTTCTGGCACGTTCGCTCCCGGGCTCGTTCCAGACGCTGCCCTTTTTTTGCGCGCGACAGAGACGGAGAGAGGCTGGGACGGCTGCTGAAGTCGCGGCGCAGGAGGCGCGCCGGAGGGGGGCGAAGGTCAAAGGAGTCGACGGGCGGGGAATTGCGCAGCGAGGAGCCGGCCGGGGAATTCTGGAGGCGTTTCCTGAGCGTCGAGTCCATTCTGCTGCTGCTGGTGGCACCGGTGACGATGAGCCTGACCAGCAGTCTCCTGATGGTAGCCATCAGGTACCTGTTCCTGGGAATTCTGCCGCGATATGTACGTCGGGACGCGATCGACTGAGTGGTGGGGGAAGTGTAAACAGAGCGAGGCTTTTGTTTTGGAACGAGCCCGGCCGGCCGGCTGTGATGTAATAATATGGAAGAATAAAGATGAGTTGTTTTGGTAATTCACGGGTTCGTTATTTCGCCGAGGCTCCTGGAGGGGAATGTAGGGGAGATTTAGAGGACACGTGGACTTAGAAAGAGTCGTGGGATAATTTCTGTTTCCCTTTGTTTGCGAGCTTGTACAGGAATATTAACGTTTTCATTGCGTTTTGCTTTTTTTCTCTGTTCACGTATCTTAATAGAAGTAAATTTGCTTGGTTGCTTTCATTGCTGACTGAATACTCCATTTTGTATTACTTGTAGATGTAGCTTTAAATTTGAATCATTTGAAGAACGTAATTAGTTTCATAATTAGTGCATAGTAAAAATTATGAAACAATGATACCGCAAGCATTATATTAAAGTAAATAGTAGTGTTTCATGTATATAAACAAATATGAACATATATAATCTTATTTACATGTTCATTGGTTCGATAAATTTATTATCTCAGGGGTATAATCTCGCATTAAATAAAAATATACAAAAACACAGTTAAAAAATCAAATAAACATAAAGTAAGACAATCAATAAAGGATTGCGTAACGCTATTGTAGACCTAGTCAATTATTCGTATACTAACTATTTATAGATCTTGCACTGATAACATATATCTATCACATTCAAAAAATAATGGAACACCATATCATAATTCTTTTATGAAAAAATATAAGGAACTACGAAAAAAATGGGTTGGTTGCGTAAGTCGCAGTACCGTTAGCTTTTACGTAACGTTCTATTTGTTTTGATAAAATGTAAGCTGCTTGTGTTTGTCAGGTCCATCACAGCCACGCCTATAAAAAATTCCATAAAAAGACCAGGACACTTTTTTCCTGTCAACACTCTAGATATGAATTTCCTCGACTAAAATTAGCATTGTATGATAACAGAATAATCATTTGAATAACAAAATGTAAGGAACAACTTTTTCCGGTGCAAGCTTCGTAGTGCTATTTTTAAGTTTCTGATCGCTCAAAATATACGGCGAGCGTCAATGCATTACTCGGTAAGGTTTTGCAGAGTTTGTTAGCAAGCGGACACCAAAATGTAGGTCAGTGCTGCTGCTATTTTTGACGTGCATTGCAGATGGTGCATTTTTTGTTAAATTCCAATTTTATTAAGGCGATTAAAGGGACTCGATTAACAGCGATTACCTTCATTTTTTTATCAGTATTCTGTTTTAATAAACTACTAGTTGCAGGGTTCATTTTTGCTTGTAAATAATCAACGAATAAATGTGCATATATCTTTCTTTTACAAAATGGTATAGCTATTATCGTGGACTTTTTAGAGGTTCTAAAATGATATTTGTTCAATCACATCATTTGCAACGACGATATCTAATGTCAATAAACTCGTTTAAATATTACACTTTACTTAAATTATCTTATAAATTTATTTTAACTGTTAACCAATTGAAATTCTTATAATTTTATATTTACTATAATGGTTAAATGCTTTCCAACTTATAGGTTAATAAAAAAGGGATAATCCTGAAGGTCATCATTCAGTATTAACATTCAATTTATACGATTACGGCATGAAATTCAACGATATTAAACGTTGCAGTTCCGTATAGATTCGCAACTGCGGACCAGTCCATCAATAGACCGTCCCGGGGGGAGTTTGCAGCTGCCCGACAAAGACGTGGAAAAGTACCACCCTCGAAATTTAAACGAACTACAGATTGTTGGTAAAAAAGTTCCGTTGTTGGGCTGAGGAAGCTTAGTTGCATTGCAACTAAAATGGAGTTGCAGGTAGACTTGAGGACCGCCCAAAATAGCATCGCGTACCGAGAAGTAAGCGATCTTTATTCATAGACGAGTGAAGATTTTGCTTAGCGTTTTTATACTTAATTTTTTTTAAATTTTATTGTTCAATATTGTTTTTTGCTTCGATTAATTAAAAAAACACGTTGTATCCTGGTTTGTTTCCCCAGTTATTTTTAATCCTGCAATTGCGCAGCAGCACCGTTGGATCGATAGTTACCTTGTCATCTAAGTAATTTTATTTTTGCAACGATTACGTTTAAGCTGGCGAGAGTACATTTATGCGGTTAAAAATTGTTTAATCTCATGTGTTCAAGAAATGTTAAATAAATAGAACATAAAAATATTTACACCATAAACTGTCTTTCAAAATGTTTTCAAACGTTGTAACACTAACTTGTTTAAAAAAATGCGAATACTTTTTAATAAACTTTTCAAAATAAAAAAATATGCAAAATACAATTAGAGATAATGTACTTTTTTAACAACTAAAATATTGCATTGTTTTTGTCAAGACTAAAATGTTAAAAATAAAGAATAATACTTTATATGAACTATAATTTAGACCGTCGTCGTATCTAAATAATTATCGTTATTATAATTATTTTGGAAAAAATTAATTTTAAATAAGATTGTAAAGTTTAAAATGTAAAATTCGACTTGAATTTCTGGAACAGCGTAGAAGCGGTAGCTCCACGCGATCAATAATCGGAGCAAATTAAGGCGCAAAAGGAGTTTCATCCTTTTATACATTTTAAAATTTTATAGAAATTTAATAATGATTAATCTCAGCATTATGTGATCCTGTTATATTAATTTTTTTTATAATCGCACAAAGTAATTTATTTAGATTGAAACCGATAAATTTTTTACTACGCATTAATGGAGTAAGTAATTACATTGTTTACTCTGAAAACTTACATTATGTAATGTTATCTAAAAATAAACTTACTTAAAACTATTACATTAATGAAAATGTATAACTGCGTCTAACATTTACTTCATTAATACGTATCCTGTTACCATGGCTGCAAGTTTAATTAATCGAGTTACTAAGCAGTAGTAATACGAAGTTACACAATTTAAAACAAACTTATTTGATTTCTTTGGGAGAAAACTAAGTTTTATGAATAATCATTTGGTTTAATCATAATTTGATTGATACAATAAAGAGAAATTTTCGGATATTTTAAGAAAATCAGCAAAATACAAATAAATATATGTAAATAGCAGTACCTATATGACTACAGAAACCTTCTGAAACGTTAAATATAAAGAAAAGTTTATTGCGTATCATTCAAATTACTATTAATAAATTAATTGTATTTATTTTTCAATGTAACTATTACGTCTATTTTCAATATGTTTTTATAACAATACTTGGAGGAATAAATGGCAATAAAGCAATTGTTTCTTTGAAACTGGTTTACAATAAATATAGGGACGCTCGTCGTAATTTATTGTACACAAATAATTATGTCATTAATATTTAGAAATCAGCACAAATGAAACAAAATCGTTCTAGTGTCTTTCTGCATTTGTTGTACAATTTTTGTAATATAACGCAAAAATAAATGAAATATACAAAGAAACACTGGTTAATATCATTGTATAACAATAATATTTGTAATTCTACTTCAACTATCTCCTTAAAACCATCCACCGTGGAAAGAATTTGCTGGAATAACCCAACGGAAATTTCCTTCCGATCTTACAACGGAAATCCCCGCACGTGCCTCCAACCGCCGTGGCACATTCGCCAGGGGACAAAAAGAGAGAAAAAACATAATCCACGTGCGGTAACTGCGCCTCGCATTTGTCCTTCCTCCCCCGAAAAAGAAACGAAGGGCACCGGCCGGCCGGCCGGCTCTTCCAGAAAATTCGGCGCAGTTCCAGAAATGCAATGGGCGCAGTCGCGCCGCCCCATGAGCGCAGTCGCGTCGGCTTTATCAGCCGTCGATGCTGCTGCCGCCCGCATGCAGTCGGTCAACTCAGGACACTGACACTGCACTCGGCGGATCAATACAGGACGAGTGGCCCGCTTACCATTACGCCCTCTTGACCCTTTTTTTGCAATTGTTTCGCTTATTTGGGTATTTAGGTTTCTTATGCAATTTATGGGACACTTGTAACATGATATTTACAAAGTACTATACTGTTGGGTTACAGCTTACCATGATATTTAATTTAGCTGTATTTTTACAATGCACAATTTTTGCATTAGTCGTAATACAATAATTTCAATACAATAGAAGAGAATATTGAATTTTTTTAGTAATTGCAAGTAAAATTATTAAATAAAACATTTGATTATTTAAACATCACCAATGGAAAACCTTATTTAAAGTAACTTCGTGATAAAACTTCCATATGGCAATTATGTTTTCTTAAAATAACGTGCTTTTGCATATATTGTGCACATAAAAATAGGTTATTTTAAAATTAAATTATTCACTGAAGTGAAATATTATAAATGAAAGTTTCATAAAAATATTTTATCTATTTTAATAATTTAGCATTTTAGATTTTGTAAAAAGAACAATTTTTTGATAATCCGTTAAAAAAAATTAAACGTTACTTTATCCCAAGTCTTCACTGTTTGTTATAAAAATAAAACTTAATTATCAGTTGAACTTCGTTGTGTATATAATAATTACTTGTAATAAAGGTTACTTGTAAAATATCCCGAAGTTTTTTCTTGTCTTCATTGTTATAAAAATAAAACTTAATTATCAGTTGAACTTCGTTGTATATATAATAATTACATGTTCTCAGTTCATCCTTCATTTCATGGCATTAATTTTTCTAGCTGAGGTGTACAATAAATATTTGAAGAGAAGGGTAAAAATACGGTAGATAAAGATCCCTTCCAAACCTTCGACGAACTCTTAAAATAAACATTAGAAGAAAGCTTCCTCTGTAAAAAACTATGAAGGTGTACAATTAATTTGCGCGCAACAGTAGAGCCGTGAGAGTTCTTCGCTTCCTCAGCTCTTGAAATATAAAATACCGCGCTTACTTTGTTTCCTGAACATCTATTTACAGACGAAAAAAAACTGGATAATAAAACAACGAATGTACCTCGCAAGAAAAACTTCGTTTGCTGAATATTTGATCGGAAGGAAAAAAAACTACAATGAAACCCTTCTATAGATGCTTTAATTACACACTGGGTCTCAGTTCGATAACGAAACTTCATCTGATTAAAGATACATCAGGTAATGTCTCTTACACAGGAACTTGAAATACATTGAAGATGTTTTAAAATTACCGATTTTAAATGGAAATCACAGACATCACGTAGAAACTTGGTATGCAATTTAAAGTTGGAAGGAATAATTATTAACTCAATCGGACTAATCGCTTACCACCTCTGAAAGATGCGAATCTCATATGCCGTCTCAAATGCTTATCCGATCTAACGACAGAGATAACCGTTGAATATTTTTTATAAGCAATTACACACTGAACTATTGAGAAATCTCGTAATTAACATTAACTTTCTATTGTTTAACAAAACTTATTTTATTTAACTGTACTAAAAATTTGCCCCAGTAATAATTTGTAAGAAAGGATGATATCGCATCTATTGCGTATGAATAAATAAAGCAGAAGGTAACAATAAGGTAAGTCAGTAAGGATTGTTAGTTCGCATTTATAAACAAGTCATGGAAAGCAAATTTCCAAAGACCTAATTTATTTTTAATTACTTAGAATTATCATAATTTTTATCCATACACACAAATCGACAATTAATTCCAAATTATTGGCTCTACTTACAGCCTTTAATTTGAATAAAATTGAATGGCTCAAACGTCAAGATTTTATGTTTACATTCGCAAATTACATTCGCAAAGAAAACTCCTTTTCTTCAACGTACAACGGTACGACATATTTCATCACCACCATAAAGTCTAAAAACATTTCGAATCACAATTTAGAAGGCATACTTGTTTTGCTCTTACAGATAATAATCGTCATGACGGATAGCATTAAAAAACAGTCAGAATATGCGGTACAATTGAGCCGGAAGTTCCTGATGCCAATAGGATTATGGCCGATTGCACCGGGGGCTCCTCGATCGATCAAATTGATCAATGCGCTGCTGGTGGTTGCTTCCTTCTCTTTAATACTATTTATTCTAGTGCCATGTGCCTTGCACACCTTTCTCGAAGAGCCAAACATGGCAATCAGGATGAAATTGATTGGACCCATGAGCTTTGCCGTGATGGCTTTAGCTAAATACATCTCACTTACTCAAAGGACCACCGAAATTGACGAGTGCTTTCGTCATGTCGAGGAAGACTGGCGTAATAGTTGCGAAACTGAGAGGAAGGTAGTATTAAAAAATAAAATTTGTCTTTCTTTTCGATGTTATCTTTAATGAAATTGTTAATGTACTGTACCGAACTTTTACCAGAGAATGTACAAACATGCCAAAGTAGGACGATCACTGTCAATCTTTTCTGCAATCTTTATGTATGGCGGTGGTATTTTTTATCATGGGATCATGCCATTGGCGGCAGTGCAAACTTTCTCGGCCAATGAAGATGAACAGAATTCAATTAATCATTTTATAAACCAAAGCACAGATGAGTTTTATGAGACACCTAAACGACCACGGATTCTTACTTTTCCTACATACAATGCCTGGTTGAACATTGAAGTCAATATAATATTTGAAAGTGTTTACCTCTTGCAGTGTCTCTCAGGTTACGTCCTTGATACCATCACCGTTGGTACCTGCAGCCTCGCTGCCGTTTTCGTCACTCATACGTGTGCCCAGCTTGAACTAATCATACAACTAATTAGCCGGTATATTGATGGAGATACGGGAGACGAGGATGTTCCATTTCCTTCTGACGCAAAAACCCGTGAAGACAGGCTTGCTGTTATTGTTGATCGTCATATGAGAGCACTTAAGTAATTTTTATATATCTGCTTGATGTTTTCTAGTGTAAAAATGAGTATCTTTTGGTGGCTAAAAAAGGGGACAATCACTTCGCAACGATAGGCTTTGTTTGGTGAACGTTGTATCCCTTTCCACCCGAGGCATCTGACAAAGACCAGAAAGCTACACTCTTATCCGTTAGTTATACGTTATAACCCGTTCCTTAGGTGTCCAATCTACTTGGTTGATAAATTTGGTTTAACTTCTCTTTTACGGTCGCTGATCCCAGGCCTCAGATTTAGACGTTTTTTTTTAACATTCTCGTCTGTGCGTTGTCGCACTCCATGTCGAAGATATACTGGTGATCGCTGGCTGCATAGTCTTTCATTAATGACAATTTTTTGATTCTCGAGAGAACTACGTCGATCTTAAAGTCATAAAATTCGGGAAAGATGACTCGTAGTTAAGCTTTCTGCATATTTTCACCTGTTCCACATTTGCAACTGATTGGTTTAGCCTAGCGTCTATTTCCAACAGTAACCGTCCTTATTTGTTCGTCGTGGACGTGGCCCTTCTCCTGAACCCCCCGCCCCTCCCTAACGGACCGGGGTGTTATCTCTGCCTATAGTTCATTAACCATTACACTGAAAGAAAAGGAAAGTCAGTTTGCTTGAAACTCAAGTTAAAACTACCGGAAAAACAACGTAGGGGGTTGAAGCGCTCCCTAAGCGAATGTTAATCAATAAATCAACAGCTTTTGGAATGTGATTATGAAACAAATAGGACATTCATTTTATGAGTTTAAAAGTAAAAGACTTTATTCGAACTCACACGTTAGAGAAGGAACGTCTGTGCAGCAGAGCTGCCTCTTTCGGACCAAACGTTTTGCACATTTCCTTAATTTTGCACAAACCCGAGGATCTAGAGGTAGCCAATAGGGCCTGGTAGATGCGTAACTGACGCCACGGAAAAAAACCTAAGGCCGGACTGGTCAAATCATTAACTGAAAAAGTGCAAGGGGCGGTTGGGTATAAGACAGTTATAAAACTATTTTATTATTCCCTGTGTCTTTACAATGTATTACTTGTCTATTCATTTTTGGAATATTCCAATAACAGCCAAGCAGAATCTGCTTGAAATATCAACACTTTTTGGTTGCGTCATGCGCAGAATACGCTTTGCTTGGTCGCCAGACTTTACTTTTCTTTCAGTGAAACTGAAGATCTTTTCGACCGCGAAACATTTCTTTGATTTTGTGCACTGAGTGTTATAAAATTAATTTATTGTTTACAGTTCATAAACTCTGATTTTATTATTAGATTTGCAGCTAGAGTGGAAACAAATTTGAATGGGATCTGTTTTGTAGAATTCATAGGTTGCACCATGAATATATGTTTCATTGGTTTTTATTGTTTGACGGTTCGTTTACAGAAACTTGCTTTATATTCTTCCAGTTTATTACTAATTTATTTAAAACAAATTTACTTTAAAGGAATGGGAGCGCAAAGAACCGATAAGTACAACTACGTACTTTATACTTCTAACTTCATTCACGATCAACATATTTATATTCTGCTATATAGGCGAGCTCCTTGCAGAACAAGTGAGTCAAAATTTTATTAAACAATAGTGCAATAGTTGCATTATAAAAATATTACATTTTCAGTGTACAAGAATTGGTTCAATATACCATATAATCGATTGGTACAATTTACCTGGGAAAAAAGCCTCGGATCTCTTCTTTATCATTGCCATATCTAGGTATCCAACGAAACTAACGGCTGGAAAATTTGTTGATTTAACACTTATTACGTTCTCTAACGTAAGTCTAAAACAAAGGGTACTATAAGGGAATGCATTAATATAATTCATTACCTTCCAACCTTGTATATGGTTACTGATAATTACTTAGTATGTTTCAGCCGCATAAAAAAGTAAAAAAATAGAACTAATGGCAGTCTAATTTTACAGGTCATGAAATCAGCATTCACATACTTCAACTTAATAAGAACTGTCATGTAAAATTGTAAAATAGTGTGAAAATATCGTTGACTCCATTGTATAGAAACATGAATATATTTTTAATCAAATTTATGGAGTTTAAAAATTTAATTGATTATAATGTAAAATTATAAACTTGAAGATTTAATTACCTACTTTTAAAAAAGAATCCACTTCTAAAAATTATTGTTTAGAGTTTAAAATAATAAAATTTGGTAAGTATTGAAAATAACTGAAATTATAGAATTCAACTGTTTAGCAAGTAGTAATAACCCTTTCGCTCGAGATTTACCCGCCATACTCGACATGAAAGACTATAATAAACCAACGTGGAGGTTTGCAATTATTATGATACTTTCATGAGTAGCAAAAACCTCAGATCGATTTCAGCAATTACACGGAGGCGTTATCAACAATGTATTACTCCGTTTCCCAGTGTCGTACGAAAATAAACTCTTATTTTATTTGTACGTAAATTGTCGGTTGAAACTTTACATCAGTCTTCTTTTGTTGCTTATCCCAAACACACGGTTAAATAATTCGAACACGAACCTTTGATAAACTAGTATGAACATTATTTTATTCCTATCTCAAGAAAATAAATAAAAAAAATGTTAGGAGAAAAATCGCGTTACGCTATACAGATGAACCGCTACTTTCTGATGCCAATCGGTATCTGGCCGGTGGAATCAAACGCACCTTTAATTATAAAGGTACTGAGACATTCGACGGTGGTTGCATGTTACTGGCTAATCTGTTTCCTGCTGATTCCCTGCGCTCTACACACATTCCTGGAGGAGCCGAACCCCGCCATTAAACTCAAGCTGATAGGACCAATGAGCTTCTGTCTGATGGCAATCAGCAAGTACTGTTCTCTCGTTGGAAGAACTGAAGAAATTGGAGCCTGTCTCGAGCACGTCGAAGAAGATTGGAAAATGTACAGCGGTATGGGTGCCAAGGTGCGTCAGTCGAAAAATTCGTTTATGATCTTTATGAAGGTTTTGTGCGATGCTAATAAAGCTTACAAGCGGTATTTTATTTATAATAGACCTAATTTCTATTTATATATATCCTTAGAAATTATAATAGTTAATATAGAGTAAGATTTATCTAGGTAGAACTCGAAGTGATGCGGAAAAATGCTACGGTTGGAAGATTTTTAGCAGTCTTATGTGCAGCTTTTATGTACGGTGGAGGTTTCTTCTACCACACGATAATGCCACTTTCATCTGGTCGTATAGCGACTACTGATCTCACAGAAAAGCTAATGACTTTGGAATTGCAAAATCATTCGGGACCCATTGATTCATCACATGGTATGATTATGCTAGTAATGTAAAATCAAAAATATTTTTTTTCAGCGAAATAATATTTTTTGTCACAGCCGTTCATGATATGATTCAGGTGAATTTTATTGCAAAGTGATGAAAGATATTTGTTGATACTGTAGCTGTAAAATTCAATACTAAGGCTCGATTTAGACCTTAATAGAATTTGACGTCTGCAAACTAAAACGTGATACGTTTAGGGCAAAAAAACTCGTTTAAATACAATTTTATGGCTATGATTCCAAAAAATTAAAGGAATTGTTAAAACTCGCAGTAGTGTTGTCTGATACAATGGAGGGATGCAGTTGCAGATCCTTCTACAAGCGATTGGATGGTGTGCTAGTATCACTGTACATGTAGTCATTATATCAACCAATCATTTATTGCCGTACACTGCACACGCATTTCCTCCTTTCTACTAGCACGGACACGAGTTTTGTCAATTCTGCTTTTGACTCCCTCAATTAGGTCGGACTACAAGGGAGTTACCATCAAAATATCAAAATAAAAAACCAGGCCACGTTATTCAGATGTATTGTAATCCTCCGTTCCCGAGTACAATCTCAGTTTAGACTCACACGTCATGCTTTTAGACAAAAAAAAATGATTTGATATTTTTTCATTCAATAAATGTGGATCGAAAACTTGGAAAGATTGTCTAGTCAGCAACTGACGCACCTGTACCAATGGAATTTCGGTCTAGTGTCTAAAAAAGACATTTTAAACATTACCAACGAAGAAACAAAAAAAAGTGATATGTCTGGTTAACTAACAATCAGGTTATACCACTGTAAACTAGCAAATATCAAATGAGAGTAACATGGTCTGCTTCACAATGAAAACTTTTTTTTGGGCCTTTGTTATTTAAGTTTTCATTTCCCAAACTATTACAGTTACCAATTTTAACTTCACTAAAACTAGGTCCTCGTGCTTTAACGTACCCGATTTACCGGGTACTTTTGGATGTCGACAAGAGCCCGATCTACGAAATTGTCTTCTTTGTACAATGCATGTCAGGGTTCGTCTTGTACACTATTACTATAGGTGCCTGCAGCCTCGCGGCTGTCTTTGTTGTGCATGTATGTGCCCAACTTGAGATCGTTATGTCAATGCTTCAAGAATTTGCCGAAAACGAAATATCCGCTTCTCACGAAAACATGGCTAACATCGTCCAGCGTCATCTACGTGCCCTAAAGTAGGTAATTGATATACATTCATTAACAAAAAATTAAATGTAGTTACAATATAACTTACTGTTTTACTTCAGATTTGCCACGCGTGTGGAGGAAAATCTAAACGTCATATGCTTTGTTGAATTTATTGGTTGCACAATGAACATTTGTTTCCTCGGTTATTATTTCATTACGGTAATTTTCAAGCAAAAATTTACAATTTATTCGTATTAAATAATACTGAATATTCTTTAAGGAATGGGAAAGTCGAAACACCATAAGTACTATGACATATTCGATTCTTCTGGTCTCGTTTACATTTAATATTTTTATATTTTGTTACATTGGTGAACTTCTCACTGAAAAAGTATGAGCATAGTTACTTTGAAAATACCTTTTAAAAAATATCGATTGCATATAAAAATAAAAAGTTATTTTTTGCAGTGTAAAAAAGTCGGAGATGTCACTTACGCTACTAATTGGTATAGATTACCATGTAAAAAAGCAGCTAATTTAATTTTAATCATTGTTATATCAAGTTGTTATCCAGCAAGAATAACAGCTGGTAAAATGGTCTACTTGTCAATGAACAGTTTTTGCAACGTAAGTTTCATTTTTTTCTTCACTTTTATATAGTACTTTGTTTAATTAAATATATATTTTCTTAGGTAATAAAATCTGCAGCTACCTACCTAAATTTACTGCGAACTGTAATGTTGTAATATTTCTATGAAATCTTCCTACGAGCATTTTTTCAAAATAAATTACGTATTTTAATAAAAATTTAATCTATCTTTTGTAATTTTACACCCAAATCAGTAAGAACTCTAACTCTTAGACCAAAACAAGTTTTAAATCAATCGTCAAATGTTGTTAGTCATCAAATTTTTAGACGCAGGTTTACAAACCTCCCGATAAAAATATTTTTGTCCAGCAGATCGAAATTTCTAAATTTTCTCACAAGTTCCAGAAGTAGCATTTTCATCCTGATAAAATGACTTTTTAAATCATTTAAAACAATATCGAAAACTAAATTTAGAATACCTTATTTAAAACACAGTTACACCGTTAATGAATTAGTATTTTATTTTTTCTGATTCTATATGAACGATAACACTTGTAAGTCTATTTTGTATATAAAAATTGATCTCAAATCATTTCAATAAATTACATGTATGTATACAACAATGATTCTCACTTTGTTGTTAATTAGTCATAAATTAAAATATTTACAACACGAAAGTATTTTTATGTTATCGTAAGTAGTGACAAAAGACAACTAAACTCTTCGAAGAAGCTCGCGGGGGTGCGCAATTATCCCTTCGTGAATTAAAAAGTGACCTTCAAGATCGATTCGCAATAACTAATTCCATCTTTTATTCTACGAAAGAATAGACTTCGCACAGAATTCACTTTCCTCGAGACTCTTGATGTGTAACAAACTGTGAAAAGAAAGACGTCAATGCTTCACTTCGTTATAATTGAATATTTTCTGAATCTCATCTTCAGTTGTGTACGTATTTTTTAAAACGCTTGTAGAGAAAAATTAATTTCTTTTCCTTTCAAAGCATGACTTCAAAAACATTGCATTTAATGCATTTTTATTTTTTCACGAGATTACATAACATCAACTTTTTATTCAAATGACAAAGGTAATCTATAATCTAATATTTAATTTTAATTTAAAACTATAATTTGTTTAATTTTGAAGTTAATGAAATATAGTATCAAGAAATAAGAAATCTTTTAGTGTTCAACAAACTAAACATGAATCCAGAAGAAGATATACTGCAAAGCGATTTTTATGTATATTGTAGGCACTACCTAGGTGTGTTTGGCCTTTGGCCTCTTCAAAACCCTAGGTTTCAATATTTTCTACGTGTGATCAATTTTGTCGCGGTTTTCTCTGCCATTATACCACACGTAGTTATCACACGTCCCTAAAATTCTTGTAAAATTCTAATCATTATAAAGATCGAAATTGATTTTAGGTCGTTAAAGCCTTTGAATTACGGAACAACCTAACGTATTTTCTTCTCTGTTTACCCAGCCTATTTTTTTATAGTCAATATATAACAAAGTTTCTTCACATGGTCGTCAAGAATCACAAGGTTTTTATTATTTGGCTTCACGTATGCATGGCCTTGTGAGTTTATTAAATAAAAAGGTAAAAGGTAAAACCTATAATTTTCCAGTGTAAAGAATTGATTGACTACATCCAACACGATTTTAAAAATTTCAAAGGAGAAAAACTCGAGGTTTTATACCAGTACGCGAATGAAGCCAAAAAATTCAACAAAATTTACGTATGTAAGTAGATTTAAATCATTAATTTTGTAATTTAATGAACTATAATCGTAAGAAGGTACCAACTCATAACCCAATTAAAGAAGGTGCCAACTCATAACCTGGTTGGAAAAGGTACCAACTCTACTATTTGAAAACAATTATTTTTTGAGTTGATACCTTCTCCAAAGAGGTTCTCAGTTTGGTGCATTTTCCAACAGGGTTCTTAGTTGGTACCTTCTCGAACCGGACTCCGAGTTTATATCTTTTCCAACCGGGTTCCAAGTTAGTACCTACATCAACCGAATACTGAGTTCGTACCTTTTTCATCCGAGTTCTGAGACAGGGTTGCCAGATGGCGATCTTTTTTCTTTTTCGCTCTCACTAAAAGTGACGTCATTTGCTTGAGAGCGAAAAAGA
>UXGC01001263.1:0-28710 GCA_900480045.1 Eurytoma adleriae
TGACTAAACAGGGACTTATACTACTGGACCAAAACCGGCCTAGTCCTTGGCTGACCACACGTATACTCATTCTACTGTGCCAGAACCGGCCTAGCTCACCTACTAGCGTCTTTGAAAAGCTTGAAATCACCCAAACGCCATAGAAAACGACGCCTTAGCCAAAGGATAATAAAAAAAATAAAATGTATAATTTGTTTATTTATTGTATATTTATTTTATTGCAAAGATAACATTACTTCTTTTTGCTGCAGAAAGAAAAGCTACTGTCGCTGAAGTTTCTGGAATGCGCGAAGGCGTGAAATTCTTAAATAAAATTTTTTCCTCTACCTCTAAAAGCACCGACGGTACAGTCAGATTTTATTTTCCTTATTCTCATTTCCCTCGCGCGTAACACCTTATGTTACATCTGCACTGCACTGAAATTCAACAATTCGGCTAATCAACTTACGCGGGCGTGCGAGGAAATTAAACGATAAAAAAAATGTAGAATTACGCTTTTCCACGTTAATATAATCCGAAGAAGAAACAAGATTACGGTGAAATAAGAAAATCCACTTTCGCGCTGAATTTCAATTCATTGCTTGAGCTCTTCATTCAATTGGCGACATCTTAAAGGTACTAAGGTTTTTGTGCTGAATTTGAATTGCCGGGAGCGCCGGCACTCAGCTCCCGTGCGATTAGCATATCAACGGCCCGTATCGTGTGCCCCCCGGTGATTACGAAATAAATGGATCGCTCGTTAATTGAAGGCGCCCGCCGCATCATAAACAAGCTTACCCACCCCCGGCGTTAAGGGCCGAGATAAGGAATTCAGGGTCAATATACACGTGTGCGGCCTCTGTAATTGAAATCAGTCAGACGCGATGCCTGCTTCGGAATACACTGGTATCTTCTGCCGATTTAAGTTTTTAATTGAAGTAATGGCTTGTGTGGCGAAGTTTTCTTAAATATTGTGTATCGTAAGATGAAGATTTTTGAAAAAGCAAAGCAAAAATTTTACGTCGTTTTATGACTACGGCTGTGGCTAATTGTTAATTTCTCTCTGACAGGAAATTAACCATAAATTGAGCAGAATATGATTGACTTTATGGAAATTATGGTAAAAAGTTTGAGTTTCTGTGTTAGAATTTGATCAACTTTAACGAATTAACGCTGATATATAAAATCTCGCGGCATACATTGGAATTACGATCGTAAATATTGTAAATTATACTTCAATAAAGTGGGATACTACAGACCTGACTAGAAAAGATGGTTAATTTCCTACCAGGATACCGAGGAAGTTTTTACTTTTAATTTATAACATTAACTTTTGATTAGTACTAAATTTTCTGGTTTTCTGATTAACCAGAAAATTTTGTTGAAGAAATTAGACAGTAGAAAGATAATATAAAGCAGATTTCCTAGAAATTTCAAAAGATTATAAGAATTTGACATTATATTTCCGGCGTGATTCTTGTCAATCCCACCGACTTTTTTGGGGCACTTCCCTTTGTCGCTCAGTATTTGTCAGTAACCGGCGCTACTTGGCCCCTCCGCCTTCTCGACTTGCCGAAATTCCGGAGCCATCGGGTGAGAGTCACGTCCACGCTGGCGAAGGGCCACTAGAGCGTCTTCTTCAAGTGGCTCGGACCAATGGCGCTTCGGTGTCAGCGATTTAATTACGGAAAGAGAGAGTTACTGACCTGCGCTACTCCGCCGCTCGAGCCCGTAAAATCACACTAAGGGAAAGTGTTTTTTAACGATATTTTTAATCTGTTCTGGTCAGTCTATCGATCTACAACTTTGTATGTGTACCTAGTCAGGAGGATCGGAGATGATTTGAAATGCAAATTTTGCGGCTGTGTTTGTGAAATATCGTTTATTCGAATAACCCGGAAAAGCACGAGGAGAATTGTACGTTAGATAAAGGAATTGGATGTTTCTGAAACAACGGAGGGGAATAAATATTGCCGTTCTAAAGGCCAGAAGCCCAAATTATCGACACGTAAAAATTTACGAACGTTGCAAAGCGAAGTTCGGGGAAACAGGAAAAATTAGTAACTGTAGATAGGATAGAGGGGCACGAAGAGTGCGGTATGGGTGAAAAGTCGCGCGTCGGACAGATAAGAAGAATTAGTGGGCTTTGCGGTACACTCACGGCTGGCTGTTCGCCGTTCCTCCTCCCTCCATACGTCTTTTAACGTCGTTTTCGCAGTTGTATCTCCACAGCTTGCGTATAGATTTCTATTCCAGGTGTGCGGTCGCTACTTCGCAACCTTTAAATTCTATCCCGATTCTTTAATTTAAGAACTAAAATAAGGATGAGCCTGAAATAATTAATGTTCCTTGGGGTCAATTTGTCTTTGCCATTTCAAATAGGCAAAAGTATGTATGTCACTTTTGTATTTTTGTATCTACTTTTTACGCTACAAAAAAATAAATTTTTAGAAATTTTAGTCCCATAAATTTTCGAAAATACATAAATTGACATGTTTCTCGTAGCACTCATTTTGATTTATGTATAGGTACATGGATTACTGATATTTAAGGATTAATTTTAATTAGAATTCGACGTCCTTTTCAAGCACTCAAAATTTTATTTATACTTTAAAGCATTACGAATAATGACTTGTATTAAAATATTAATAAATTTTACAGTGTTTGAAAAGGACGGTAATCCTAACTGTCGAAAGTTCAATTATAATGGCTCATTAAACATCTCGATCCCATGTAGGTACCTGTACCAATAAATTTACGTTAAATCCGAAAAACAGGTAACACAAAACTATTCACAAAAAGTCGAAATGGTTTTTGAGTATACAAACAGTCCAATAAAAAACTGCGCAAGCGGCTTACAGCCTCCCGATGCATGCGGACGCAAATATCTTTCCATAGTCGCGTCTCGCGCTTACGTCGTGGAGAATCGATGCAAACGCGCTCGCGGACGGGCGGCGATATCAGCTTAAAGGCGAGCGAATAAGCAGCCCTAAGTGTATTTGACGATCCGGGCGCGCGCAAACAATGCCGATGACCTCGCATGTTTTTTCTTTGAGAGACGAGTTCTCCGCGAATCCGATTGCGTAAGATATTTTGTTGCGCAGTTTCGAGGGATGAAGTTTGCATCACTGTTTGTTTTATTTCATTTTTTATAGTGTTTATTATTTTTTCGTTTCGAAGTGATAGCCGTTCGAAATGTCTTACAAGACTTATCTATGTAGAAAGATTGAAAGAATAAAATCAATGATGACATTCTGGTACTCTTCTAATTAATAATAGTTTTCTAATAGTTATAAGTTTGTTCGTAAATTTACATTTTAAACATATATATCTTTGTACCCTGATAGAAAACTAACCATAAGTTGAGCAGAACTGGTTAATTTAGAAAGGATTCAACCATAATTGGCCAATATTTCAACCCTGTCTAAAAGCTGATTTAATAAATGTATATTTTTTAAAAATCGATGAATTTTGTAGATCGTTTTATTCTTTCAGCGTTGATATTTTTTCTATCACTATTAATCGGTGACTGTAACTCGATAAAATTACGCGAGCAGGGGATGAAGTTACTAAAGGATTGTACAAACGACAGTAAACTGAGGATTACTGTCGTTTATTGATGCTTCCATCGCATGCGTTTCGACATTGTCACATGAATTTTACAAATGTATCATAGTTATAATCA
Organism: Eurytoma adleriae; assembly: GCA_900480045.1. Lineage (NCBI taxonomy): Eukaryota > Metazoa > Arthropoda > Insecta > Hymenoptera > Eurytomidae > Eurytoma > Eurytoma adleriae. The sequence continues at coordinate 3,665 of UXGC01001263.1, forward strand.
TTGTCATGATTCATTACGCCAATAAATGGATTGATTAAGCAAACGTACAATTGCGTGGGGTTGCTAGTCTCCCGCTTGACACCTCCCCAGGTTGCTGATTGGAAAATGCTTACCAGAGATGGATGATACCGGGGAAGTCAGTCAAATTATCGAACAAAAATTAGATTAGGAGAAGGTCTGAATAATAAAAGAACCATTCCGGATGCTACCAGTACGAACATTCATTTTCATTTAAAAACTACTAATTCAATTTTTTAATTAATTACAAAATTTCCCTCCTTGTAATTATAGTTACAAGACATTTATTCATAGCTCATAACAATAAAAAAAAAAACAAACAACCGTAAATGTCGTGCGCGCATAAAAAATATATTGCGAACTGAATGGTAACGCGGGCGAATATGATTCTGCTTGAAAGTCGGAAAAGAAAAGCGATTTTATGTCACTTAGCAACGTAAAAAGGTATTTACGACGCGTATGCTCGTTACGAATGTGAGTCATCCGATGGCCGCCAGTACAGTTCTTGCTTTTACTTTTTTTTTCTCCTTCATTGCTCGCGAATGCAAAAAGCGCCATATTCTTTTATTTTCCTCTAATCGCGCTAATTTAAAATTGTCATCGAGTTTTTTTTTCCTTTCGAACGAACGTTGAAAAACTTTTTTTTAATCACCCGCCCGGTTAAATATACAGACGGTCTTAGCATCTCATTCTCCGGGATTTGGTCGGTCTGCGGAAAAATTTTTCAAGCAAGATCTAGAGAGCCATTCCTTTGTTTACTTTTCATTATCATTTTCGCGATAAGTAAAAGCTTATTTGCACTCGGGCGCCTAATGTAAAGTAGCAAAAATCCTTTAAGGCGCGCATTCGCTCACAATGCCGAGCTTCGAAGAAATATTTTAGCTGCGAATAAGGAAAATTAAAATGCATAATACTTTAACATCTCTTATACTGCAGCTTCCCACATTTCTTTTCCACGAAAGGAGCAAAAATTGTTGCCTCCTGCAAAAATTACAGCTTTGTCACTCTCGCAGCGAGAGATAAAGTAAAGAGACCTGTTAAAAGTACAGTAGTAATTTTTAACGTTTCGGTAGAAAACCATTATTTTCTTATTTACTTATTCTTACGAAGTTATAAAATGTCTTATGCAATTTATTATTATTTTCTTTGTTTAGCTTAGTCCTAGATCATGACCTTGAGAAGGTCATTTCAAGGCCAAATCGATTTTTTCATTTGAACGTTGAAAATTCATTGAGCATTCGAATTATTTACATCGTGTATTTCATACAATATGAACTCTTTTAAATTTAAATTTGATTAGATCTTGATAAAGTGCGTAATATTAGCTATATTTACCGCCAGGTGGACTCTGTGTTAGGCATGTTTCCCATTAACGGGTCTGCTGCTTCGGTTTTACTTAAGCCACCGAAAGACCTGAATGATTAGGGGCTGAAGAAAGTATAAATAGTGCTAGTGATTGTAAAAAAAATCATGTAATCGTTGAAAAAACCATTGTAGTATTAAATGTCACTAAAATTACAGGTAATCATTTTTTGGTTTACTTGAATCCTCCGTTTCGTCGGATGAACATTATTGAATAGATAAATAGATAAATAAATTGATAAATAAATATATAAATAAATAAGTAAATAAATGTCTCTAGTACATTTTTTAAGGATTTCTGTTGAAATTTTTCCGCGAGACGACTAAAATACACTAAGTTGCAATTTTTTCTAGTTCGAATTTCAAAAATTACTTAAAACCACCTTTAATTTCCCAAAACCAAACGAAAATTCGTTGATCCATCAATGGCGAGGGAGGGGGCACAAGCAATTAATCAGAGAACGACAAGCAGCTGGCCCAAAGGGCTAAATCCGAGCCGGGGTAGCGAATCCGGCGCATAAGGAATAGCGCCGGCCGGAAATCCCGCGCTTTGCCGCGAGATCCATCGCCTTGAGGGAACTCGACGTGGTTTCGACTGAAGAAGGACCGACGCTCCCGTCAAAGGGGCAACTTCGTTTGCCTCGAGAACAAAAATTTGATTTTTCGCGAATTTTCGCGTTTGTGTGTTCTGAGCGCGAAGGGTACGTGTCGCGGAGGCGCGATCGGTAGCGGGAGATTGACGGATCACCCAAGGTGTGACGAACACGTTGTCGTGTTGATTTTTTTCTCGTCGAATGTATCACGAGTGCAAATAAAGATTGAGGACACATTGATTCCTTTTTTTTAGATAAATAATACGAGTTTGTTTTGTGTTACCGTCGATCAAAACGGGAAATTTTTGCAATTGCGTAAATCGTGTAACTTTTTTAATTAAAAATATTGTATTTAATTGGATGAAATGAAAATAGTTGAACTTTTTATGAAATTCTTGACTCTTAATTACGGTAGCAGTCAATTCAAAACTTTTTTGTAAGTTCAATTTTCTGAAACTTTCTTTGTAAAATCTTTCAAATATTTCTTTCAAACTATTTTCTATACTCTCGGATATATAACCATTGAAAGTTTAAATTAATTTTTTTTAAGGATAACACAAGGATGACATCTTGCTGTCGCTTTAAAAATAAATAAAGAGTAATTTGTTTGCGACAAATAAACTAATATTCTCGGTATACGGCGAACAGAAAATACGATTATAATTTTCCGCAAACGCATCACACTAATGAAATACTCAATATTCAATGCCTTTCTCGAAATTGCTTTTGTTTGCTATTTATCTGGCCATACAAGTGCATTATAAACGTTTATTTCGCTCGGAGGTTAATCCAAGCACAGCAATTATTCAAAATAGCGGTTTTCCGTTCCCCGACTCGCCGGCCGCCACCAGCGAAAGCTTCCATAAAAATTGAGTTAACGCGCGAGCGACACGTAAAATACTCGCCGATAATTTGTTCAGCGTCGAATTCCAGCGAGTTCGGCGGCCGTGTAATTCGGCGCGCGCGTCATTGTTCCGAAGCGCCTGTTGTCTCCGAGTTTTACAATTAGCGCTGATTAGTGACTGCAAATTACCCCGAGCCGGGTCCGCCTGGGCGTCGCTCCTCTGTGCCCCGGTCGCGTTATTTTAAAGCGAAAAATGAGATTAGACGGGGGCCGGAATAAAAAGGTCTCCCTGGGAATAATTACTCCCTTTGCCGGTGGACCGGCGCGCGGGCATCCGTTCCACTTTTTTTTGCGCTCTTTTCTTTAATTATTTTCCTTTTTTTTCAATAGGGACTCGGAGTTGTCAGGAAAAGTTTCGATTGTAAGTTGCAATTGCTCGGCTGCCAGTAATCTCCAGGACGATTGTCCGTAAACCCATTAGCGGGGACGATTATTTCGCATTTTAAGCAGGATCAGTTACCTGCCGCGAGTTCGCAAATTTATAATCAGGGAGCTTTTATCAATAAAATTTTAGTAACAGCATTTATTTAGATTGAGTGAAAATTGAAGTTTAATCGAAGGTCTCGAGATAAATCAGAATGTTTTGAAATGTTTTTGAAAAGGTACGCGTTCCAAAATGTCTTAATTAAAACATTCATACCTATACATCTATATTAGTTGAGAAAAATAATAGTGATCTTCGAATTAAACAATACAAACATTTCAAAATCAGGTTCATACAAAATATTGAGATTTGAGGTGTCCAGATTGAGCACAAGCAAAAATGTTCGAACATTGATATCTTATTTATAAATTTTTACTGTAAATAACTTTAAATATTGTTTTTAGGTCTAAGAAAATGCTGTATTAAATTATAGACCCCATACCGATTTCATATTTTTAAGAGATTTCGGAAGCTGCCCTTTTCAAGGCATTTCGGAACGTTTCGATTTGTCTCGGTACTTCCGATACATTTCCGAAGGCACGCGCTAAGCTTCGGGTCAAGATTCGCGGAGAAGGTGGACAGGTCGAAGGTCTTATCCCTGAGTGGCTACGTGAACCGAATTTCGTAAGGCGAACGTGAACTTTGGCAGAGACGCAGCCCTGAGCAATTAGTTACTAATTTATGCAGCAGCAACCTGGCGGGGCTGGAATTTATTGCCTAGTTTAATTAAAAATTATTAATGGCCAGTCTCGCACACTTTAACATTCTTCGGATGTTTCGCGCTGCTTATTATATTAATTGGGCTTGTTCTTAACTTCAACAGTCTTCAAACAAGCCGTTTATTTTCTGACGCGTTGGAAAAAAGACGCTTCAAAGTTCGCTCTTAGTTTACTGCGCTTCGACGGTTCTTCAACCTTCGTTAGCCGCACTGCCTCTCACTTAACAATGCGTAACTAAAAGTAATAAGTGTGTAAAGGTAATTACGTATGTCAATACGTTTTTTTCAATATGAAATGAAAAAATGTTCGATGAAAAAATAATCAGAATTAAAATATAAATAATAATGCTATAATATTCTTGGAGAAAGAGCTAAAAAATTCAATTATATAGTATTTTATAAAATTTATTATAAATATAATAACATTTCTTAGAAATCCGATAAAGAAAATTTATCTAAAAAAAGTTTTATTAAAAAACTAACCGTCAATTTTAATGTTTATGCAGACTGATACAGTATTTTTGTCAAATTTACAAAAGCTATTAGATTTCCAGTAAATTTTGAAAAAAAACTATAGTAAATTTTATAAGAAACTACTGTAATTTTTCTAACAATGTCCCGCTCATTTTAATTAGGACATTAAAATGAATTATTGCCACTTTTAATAAAGTATTTTTCTCTGCACAGTGTGACATTTTTTCTCCGCACATGCACACTACATTTTGCATTAACACAAAGCTACCAGCACAGTATTTTCTCACAAACCCACCAAATTCATTTCTCCACCATCTAAAAGCTACAAAAATCAGTTAATAAATATTCGTTTTAATGACACGTCTCTCGGAAAAAAAATTTCGCACCAGAAATGAATCTTGCACCACCGGCGAGGCGAGCGGCACTTCATCAAGTCGTCGGACAGAAACTCGACGCAGGGGGGGTATACGCGAGCGCGGCGGGATGAAATCGCACGGGCAGAATGAATGTCAATATATAACGCGAAGTCGCGCTTATCGCTCGGCAAACATTACGGGCGTCGCGCGCGCGGACGGCAGACTTCGGGCCCCTCAAGTTCCCGGGCGCGCGACTTGTCACGCTCGTCGAAACTTGTCCTCGAATTTCCGCGCAGTTTCGCGCGGCCCCCGACGAAATTGGCACGTCGCGCCTTTCACGCGGGCTCCGGGAGTATCGACAGTCGCGAGGGCGTGGTGATTAAAGTTTAGCCGTGATTAGGATATTATTTCTATAACGGCGGGGGGAGGTGAGTAGCGACGCGGCTCTTTGAGGGTCCCCACCCTGGTAGAAAATTGACCATATTCTAGGCAGAATTTCTGGTCAATAAATGTTAAAATGACGTTTTAACAAAATGACGTTTTTAGATATACATAATTTTAACATTTATTGACCAGAAATTCTGCCCAGAATATGGTCAATTTTCTACCAGGGCATTGGCTTTGTGTCGCGCGCGGTAATATAGCGAGGAGGTAATCGATTTCGCCGTTAACTGTGGCTGTTTGGTTTGAGTTTCGAATTGAGCTTGGCTTTGTGCGCTTTTTCCTCGTTTTAGTGGGCCGCGTTTTCTTAAGGATCGTGGATACTGATGCACACGAGGAGGCATAGATAAAATTATATGGCTCGTAAAGTGCACTTTACAGTCGTGCAGAACTTGCAATATACTTTTATGCGCACACGAAGTGCTCGAAGGCAGTTTAAAGTTACCTCATTATTTTTTCTCCCGGGGGCCTTTCATTTACTTTAGCTGCGTCTTTTATTTTATGAAATTTGCAAGATGCTAACGAGAATAATTACACTTGTATTAGTCATTTTTATGGTGATGTTTGTTTACGGCGACAAAGATAATCAACGGAAGGGTGAGTTGACTATCGCTTAATTTTAACCTCTTCTTGCTTATGCACATATAAGGGCAAACAGATATTTCTGTATTATGCAGTAAATTTTTAAAAATGAATATAAAATTAAAAAAAACACATAAAGTTATTAAATAAGTAAAGAGATGAAAAATAACATGTTATAATTATTTCATTAGATTTCTACACTTTTGTAAAAAAACAACTAAATTATTCAAGCTTGACAATGTAGTGTGTAAGAAGAGGTTAATGGAAAAACAAACAATTAATTTTAACAACTGAAAAATTACTTTCACTTTTAGAGATGCTTCAAGATGGTTTTTCTCTCGACGATTACATGAATAAAGTGTACATTAGCCAAGATTAAATTAAATAGCTGTAATACATTTATACATTTAAAATTTATGTTTTGCATAAAACACAAAATAAATTGAAATGGAAAAGAATAACAATTAAGAGTGTTTTTTTGTTTTTCACTGAAATTCATTATGTATTCTTTACTAAAAATATTCTTTTTTATTCAATTATACAAGCTTCCGAATGCATAACATCGACGAATATGATGAAAAATGCATTTTACTTTTGAAGAGCAAAACTTTTCACGGTTGCATGTTCTTTCTTTCGATGTTTTGTTTTCCCCGTTATTATCGTAATAATATTTCCGCGAAACACCGTGCTTATACGCCCTACAAAAAGTACAAAGAAATCCTTCTCTAATAGAAAAATTCCCTTACATCAGCGCCCCTCTCGAATTGGCATGTGCATCCGGTTACCTCGTCAGTGTCCTTGGAATCACTTAGACTAACGAAAGGGATCCTCAAGTCGGAAAAATTAATTCCCAATCAAGACTCCGCGAGCCGGGCTCCCCGATGCATATGCAGAAAACTCGATCGATCGTACCCGTCGGCCGCGAAACTTGGCGTCCCCCGCAATCAGCGTAAAACGTGCCTCCCTTTTTTCCCGCTTCCCCCCTCCACCGGCGGTTTTCATTAGGCGTCCGGATCGACTTTACTGCCCGCATATAAAGTAACGTTAATCAGCGTAACGAAGAGAAATCGCCAGGTGGCCGGAGAAGCCCCGGGTGCGACTTTCGACGGGCGAAGATTCGCGCGCTCGGTGTACTGAGAGGAGCAATTTTACGGGCGCGCGACCGGGGGTTTACGAGCGCGAGCGGGGGCTTCGGTATCTGCGCACGCTGATGCATCCTTTCACCGGCCGTTCGCACCCTCTGCTGCCCGCCGGCGACCCTGGGATTAAAGAGGTTTTCAAAAATTAATTCGATCCATAAAAGTCAATCGCTCGGGAGGTCGATGGATTAAAGAGGTTGCGCGGAAATGGGTTTGTGAAAAAACGCGTTGTAGTTTTTGTAAAAGATCTTTTTTTTTAATTATTAACAGGGAGAGTATTTCAGTCGCATCCTTTGGATTAAGGACTTTCTCGAAATTTTGTGTAAGTGTAGTGTAAGTGTAGTGTTTTCTCAAGGTAAAATGAGAATGTAAATAAAAAGTATAAAGTTATGGTATAAACATATGAAAAAAAAAAACAAAATTTTAAGGCCTGATGCGAAATTTATGCTGGTCGAACATCATTTTCAATCTTCTGATTTATTGTTTTGATTGACGGACAATGATAATTGAATCTAGTATCGATGAAATAGAGCGTAGCCCTATTTATATTGAGGAACTAATAAATGATTAATAATGAAATTAATAATAAACGAAACTATTATATTTCATTACACTATACTTTCTAGTAATAGTCTATTTCGTTGTGTATCTTTCACTCTGTTCAATTACCTACAAGAAGAGCGTCTCAACTTAGGATTACGGATTTTTTGAAAATTTTGGTTCACGAAATTTTTGAAATTGTTTTTTACCAAAATATGAAAATATATTTTAAGGCCCAACACTCAAAATTTTCAAAAACTCAGAGTGCTAAAGGTATTTTCCTTTAAAACACTACACGAAGTTTAGAGAGAATACCCGTGGTGCAATGGTGAGACGCACTCCTTATGAGTATATGAATAGTTCTCCTGGGATAGCGCGAACAGTTTGATAAATATCGCAATACTGCATTGTGAAAATTGCTCAGAAGTTGCAATTTTCTAAAGTTTGTGGGTATCTTTTACTAAGATTTTTAGACACTTGGTCCAAAAATTATCGTGTACGCTGTAATTTATAAAGAATGATCGAGGTAATTTGTAAAACATATTTCACTCCGTCCAGATGTCTCTAAAAGTAAAATATGAAATAAGAAATTATTATAGAAAATATGTTTCCTATTCAAATTTTTTAAGTTAATTTCACATTTTCAGATATACGTAGTTAGTAAATACTACGATGCTTAATCAAAGAAGTATACAATTCCGTATAGGTACTTTCTTATGCACCGCACTTCTCCTTGAATAATTTCTTCTAAAAAAATTAAACAAAGCGACGCAAAGATAAATATCGTCATACCGAGCGAAATAAGTTTCATCTTAAAAATGTGGCAACCGCACGGAATGATCACAGTTAAACCGATAAAACAACAGCGCACGCCGACGGGCGCGCAGCGCCCCCGGAATTCTTAATCCGAGCAGCGCACCGCGGAAAAAGCATAAACTTTAATTTCCAGTCGCGGTGGCGAAAGAATTCGCAAAAGGCTGCCCGCGCGCGCCTCGGAAACGAGAGGAAGGCGAATTCAGCATGCGAGAACAAAAAAAAGCGCGCGAGCAAAGTGGGACGCACAAAAGGCTGGACGCGGTGACCCGAGCCGCCCGCCAGTGGTAACAGTCGCGCTGCGGACGGCCGCGCCCGGGCATAATCACGGGTGCGCGTTATACCCGCGCTTGCTTTTCTTTTTTATCACTACTGCGCCGTTCCCGCAACTTTTTCCTTTTTATATTTAAGGCGCACGCAGCGTATCGCCCGGAGCGGCTCATCCCGGCTTTATGCATCGACCGGAAGGTGAGGCGCATACATTTTCTTCGGTGGATCGAAGGCCTATACCAATACGGCTCCCTTTTATTGTTTGCCTTTCGTAAACTGCGAAAGTTCGAACTGCCGTTAAACCAAAGGGCGAGAGAAGTTAAGGGAATTTATTATTAAATTTGCGATTGAGTGTAGGGTAAAAAATGAGAAAAAATGATGGTAATTAATTCAGGCGATCTCAAAAAATATACTGTTACGTTGCGGAATTTTGTGAGTATTTTACGGTTCTCTGCCTCTCTAAATCTGAAAGAGTGAACTCTTCGTTTTAAGTCGTTCATTTATGCGATAAGTGGACGACTTTTATCGTTAAATAAGTGAATATTCACTGTTTTGTATTTAGAGGGGTGATTATTTTAAGGGGGTGTAATACATGGTTAGGGATCTGTTTTACTGGATGTTTATACATTTTCTTTATTATCTCAAAACTAAAGGAAATTTTCGAAAAATGGCATGTGATACTCTCAGGGATTTCTTAAAGATTGTCTTGCTTTTTTATTTCAAGAGTAAATTTTTTTCTAGGGATAGGAATTATTTTAAATTGATCTCAAATAATCTTTTTATTATTTTAAAGAGTTTCTTCACGTTATGATGTTTTCGTTTCCAAAATTTCTTTTGATTGTGAAGTAATAAATAAAGCGTGAGATTCTTAACTATGTATTTTCAGCCTATATTTAATAATCCCACCATTAAATCAAGAGATATTTTTTTGTTTAAATACAAAAAAGAAAAAAAAATAATAAAAAGAGTAATTAAAAATTCTGAGAATCAAAAGTATTTTTCGTAATATAATTTTGTTTAAAAATACAACACCCTTATATGTGATTAAAATAAAAATAACGTAAAATACGTATCTCTCACATTTTAATGTATTTTAACGAAGTAAATAAACATAAATAAAATTTATTGAGCACAGCCCTTCGATAATTTATTAAAATACTACCTACAAAGCAAATTCGATGCAAAGTGAGCGCAGGGTCACGATTACACGGTCGAATTAATTATCGCAAAAAAAATGAACTCCCCGCCCAAAGAGCTTCGGCGATCGCTCGAAAATACTCGAGGCGCACTCGCGAGGAAACGGCTCCGATGAAATTTCCCCGCGGCCGCGATGCCGGTATACAATCCCCCGGTCGCATTCCCCGCGCCAAGATTAAACGTCGAGTACTTCGTCAAGCGTGACGCTGCGAGCTTTTATTGCCCGCGAAAATATGCTTTATATATCCCGGCGGCGCGCCGATGGGGATCGCCGGAATTGAATCCGCCGCCGTGGGTAAGCTCCTCCCGCGCGCGACGCTTTGCGTGCGAGGCGCGAAACTTTCGGCGCGCGCGCAGCTGCAGGCGCGAAGTTGGGTAATGCAATTTTCGTTTATCGCGTGCGCTACGTACTATCCCACCCCTCGTACTTTATTTATTCTCCGGCGGGGCATTCGATTTTTCTCGACCCTTCATTTTCGCCCCGTCGCGCCGCGGCCGTCTGAAATGCGCCGTGGGGAAAGTTCGCGGGCGATCGGGAAATTCGAGAGTGACGCGACGCGCAGTTTAACGGTGGAGAAAGCGGAGATGTAGAAATGATTTTTGTACTTTGTAAATGTAATGCTTGGTGATTGGAAATGTAGTCGGGGAAGGGGAAGGCTGAGTTAACTTTGTGGATAAATTGAAATGAATTGTAAATAAAATGAAATAAATTGCGCTGTAATTTAACACTTTGTACAAGAAAATAGCTATTGAATAAATGTAAAAAAAAAAAAATTAAAAAATACAGAATTCTGTGAAGCAATTTGTTGGGAAGCCGCAAAATTTCACAAAGCGCTACATCATGAATTTAATATTGGATGTTTTTTTATTATTATTGGAATTTAATCAATTTGAATCATCATAGAATAAATGTTTCTATAAATATATTTGAGAAGTTTTTTAATTTTCTAACTGTTCTGATATTTATGTTAAATAATTTTGTTTTAAAATAATTTTTCCCTCAAAAATTAGAATACGTCGCAAATAAATGCGTAAAAATGTTTAAGGAGAATAGGATGAACACGTGAAGCACGGTGGACTTTACTAGTTGAATAAAAATATTATTTACGTTTCGTAGATATTCAAGTCACGATATTTCATGTTCGATTATTCTGATTATTCTACATATTCCAAAATATATATTTTGAGCATTATGGTTTGAATGTACATTTCATTTTTAAAATGATTTTTAAATAATGTAAAATCATTATTCTTATTAGCCAAGAGATTATTAACCATTTTTAGCGGACCAATAAAAATGATGGATATGAAATTAATAAAAAGAGCGCATAATAAATTACACAATAGTTTATTACAATTTCTTATTTAATTTAGTAAAAATAATGAAAGACTTTATTTAATTTTAACATTTGGCATTGATTAATAATACTTTACATTTCATAAAAAGTAGATGACTTTTTTTTAACTACCTTGAGTATTAGCTTCAAGTATTTCAGGGACACGCTTTTACGAGTATCAGCGCGCGCATCACGACAGCCATATTTTGTATTCGACGTGTAACGAAGACAAGCTTGAAGCATTTTTAAGGCTCTTTTATAATCACATTTTCAAACTTGTGATTGGATTATAAAGTATGCTTTACCGCCAAGTATACACACTTTATAAGATTGCATTTTTTATAAAGAACCTAAACCCTATGTGTTTTTTTTTCACCTTCTCTTTGTCACTTACTAAATTTAAAATTCAATTTTTTTTTACTAAATTTTTGCTTATCTTAAAAGAACTCTATTAAACGTTCTTAAAGTAAGAATATTATTCGAAGGTGAAACTTCGTGACTAAACTCGCGTAGAACTTCTTTAAACAGATAGAAAATTCAAAATTCTATTCCAACAACTTTCCACTCTATTTGCGCGACACTTTAAAATTCCTTCTTTAAATGTGCTCAATAAGCGATGAAAAGATCAAAATTAACATTTACTTTTCACTTAAAAAATTTCTCCAAAGTAAAATTAAAACAAAAGTACAATCATTACACTTTTTATATAGAAAAAAATTACAATTTAAATCGAATACTGAAGGCTTATAAAAAAATTTAAACTAAAAGTAAAACAAAACTACGATTTTCACACTTTTAAGAACGAAAAAAAAAGAAGAATTTAAATCGAACATTAAGTCGCTATCTAAATCTGAACTCCGCTAAAAAAGAATCGACTGCAGTCCTTAAGATACGAAGCGGAAGGGCTTAGAGAAATTTCAAAGTCCCGTGGAGCCGCGCGGTAATGCGCGCGAGTGCGAGCCGGAGAGAGCGAAGTGTCCCGAGTCCGGATAATCGACTCCTTTCAAGGCGGGCGGGAAAATCTGGCGAGGGCTCGGCTCTCGTTATACGCCGTACGGGAGTAAGGGCCGGGCCGGAAAGATGTGCGCGCCAGCGTCATTGTACGTCGAACAATGCCGATTCTCATTCCCGGGGCCGGAGGGGGAGGGGCGAGACGGAGCGATAGACCCTTGGCCGTCGCGGCTGTTTAGAGAGGGCCGGCTCGAGTCGATAATGCAAAGGACCCCGCGGGAATGGAGTTGCCGGGAAAACAATCGCCCAGCTGGTTTGTAAATACGACGAGACGGCGGGAGGAGAGGTAGGGAGGGATGGGGAAAAGTGGCTCCGGAAGTTGCAGGTTGTTAAGATTGTACTTGGGTGTAATCACGTTTTTTGCAGTCTTGCGAGTGTGATTGGTCTGGAAAAGGCGATAAGTTAATCAGTGGACAATTTATTTATTTTTGTAGGCTCAAAATCTAATGGTTTCTTAATGTAGGTAAACTTCCTTACATGTAAGAATAACGATGAAATAATCAATCACAACAATAATTTTAATAACTGTGTAACTGATTTAATAAGTTGCACTGAACGACTTAGTTGATGATTTAAAGACAAATCATTCAATATAGAATAAAATCCAACAATAAATTTGGATTATATCCTTCTGGACTGTACGAAAATTTCATAAGTTTTAGCTTTATAAATATTTGAAACTTCTTTTTCTCTGATTGACTTTTAAAGAATTTCTAATATTATTTTAAATGAAAGGAAGGTTTTTAGTCTATTTTGGTATATTTTTTTCATATAGGACAATATAAAATGGTTAGAAATCAACCTTATATTAAAGTTTTATAGAATATCAAAATAAATTTCCGGATGTACAGTTTGTCTTATTTCAAGTTATTCTTACCCCCAACTATAATAGAAAAATGATTTGAAAAATTTTAAATATTACGGATAAATGTGAAAAAAGAGAGATTTAGTAAACGCTTAAAAAATTTAAAAAATTATCTTTTCTAGTGTGACATAACATTTTTGAAAAATTAAAAATGTGGGCCTGCTGTACATGCCATTTGAAAGGTCTTGGATAAGCTTCAAAATACGACCTCTCTAAGCTGAGATATGAAACTTGCCTAGAGAATTGCATAACGACTGAAAGAGAGAGAGAGAGGGAGAGAGAGAGAGAGAGAGAGAGGAGAAAAATGAATACATCTTCTTAAATAGGCCAGATAAACAGACGCGCGAGGATGGCTTACCGGACTCGGCCTCGATCTACTTATGCATGCAGCTAATTCATTTTTTGCCGAATACTGAACTTTTCGAACGATGCGTCTTCTGTTTTGCATTTGAAAATATCGAATAGAGGTTATTACATTTTACAATTTCATTGGAAATCGTGACCTTGATTTTTTATTACACAAAAAATTCAAAGAAGTATAAGTGTATGTTAATATTCCAATGCATGCCACAATTTGAGCGCGCTATCAAAGGTCATCTCCGCCTGTTTCAGAGAAGTTAGTAATGCACGAGCCTTGCATGAATGCAGGAGTTTCTGCAGAATTTAAAATTTGTTTCTTTAAATACTTTATGCATTGATAAAAGATACGTGTAAATCGAAGTTTTGTTTATTATTTACGAAGAACAGGAAATGTGTATTGGAGTTTCGTTATGTGACGTTCACAAGACAACTAATTGTAAACAGTGAATTTATTTTTATAGGGAACAATAAAATAATTCAGATATGAAATTGACAGGAAAAAATTATTTTTCAATTTCGGGACTGCAAAATTGTTTGCGATTCAAGTAAGTTACGGTCATTGTGGTACTCTAAAGTATAGTAGTTTAAAATAAGTTTTTAATTTTCTATTTTTAATAAATCTGTTATAATTTAGTTTTACGTCAAAAGTGGAGGAGCAAAATGAATCAGGAAATTCAACAGCTGATTATCAAGACATTGACCATTTATCGAAAATGAGTGACACATGGTGGGATTTTTATGGACCAATGAAGCCACTTCATTCCTTCAATCCATTGAGGATAGAATTTATAAGAAATGGACTTAACAGTACTGGATTTACAGAATCTAATCCATGCTGGCCATTAGAAGGACTAAAACTATTAGACGTTGGTTGCGGTGGAGGGATTTTATCAGAAGCTCTCGCAAAAATGGGAGCTCAAATTACTGGAATTGATGCGTCAGAAGATCTTTTAACGATCGCAGAAAAACACGCGGCTTTAGATGATAATCTCGTTTCAAATATAAAATATGAAAATAGCACTATCGAAGATTTCTCACTGAAAAACAGAGAACAATACGATGCTGTTGTTGCGTCTGAAGTACTTGAACATGTGATTAATCCAAAATTATTTTTGAAGGTAAAAATTATCCAAAATTAAGATTCAAATTAAAGCGTACATTTTACTTTTTAAATAAATTATTTCTAGAGTTGTTCGGAAGTTTTAAAACCTAACGGATCTATATTCATAACAACACAAAATAGAAATTTATTATCACTGTTTGGAGGAATACTTGTAGCAGAATATGTTTTAGAAATAATACCAAAAGGCACCCATGACTGGAATAAGTTTACAAAACCAGATGAAACTAGACAATGGCTACGTGAATGTAAATACTTAAAATAGGGTACACGATAATTTGATAAGGATTAATGGTAAATTCTAACAGTGTGAATTTTTCAGGTAACTGTGAAACAAAAGCGGTTCAAGGATTGTTTTACAATCCAGCTACGAATGATTGGTCATGGTTTTGCACTACTGCGATATGTTATGCTTTACACGCTGTTAAGCAGAGAAGTTAGCATCCAGTAGGGGAGACCAGTAAGGGACATAATGGGCTACGCACACGATTTTTTAGAGGAGCATTGTGGGCCATTTTATCATCTAAATTTGATCTGCAGCCCCTGAACTTGAATCAATTATACGTTAAATTTAGGGGTTGCAAATCAAATTTAGATGACGAGGTGCGTGGCCCACTGACCCGCTACATTAAATAAATCCATTATAAAAAGATGGCAGTTAATTATTTACTTTATTTGTTTAATATAGAAATGTTAATCGACAGTTTATTAAAAATCTAACTCGAATTTTTGAAAAATCGCTAACGGAGGACATTTACTTATAGTGTAAGTAGTCGTTCTATGGTAGGGCTGTACTTAACACTTTGCAGTGGCCTTTTTTATGAACACGTTGTTAATTCTTTTTCAAACCTTGACACAAACCTAAGTCATTAAGTTTTTAATTTTCTTTTTCATTCTAAAAATACTTCTAATTTCATAAATTGTTAAAAGAAATCGATCGTGCTTGGAGCGCTTAATTTTTATCGTAAATGAAATAAAATTCCTTAACATTCTTTGATTACTGAAATTAAAATATAATGTTCACATGAATTTTGATGTCACAATGCTTTGAATTTTAGCACCATTAAACCGAATATTTAGCCGTTACCCAATTAAATCACTTCTTTAATTGCTCCATAAAATAACATACTGCCATCGTGTTTTAAAGAGTGGATTTACATACTTAAACGAAAGACTGTTTTTTTATGAATATTATGATAAATCATTTGATTTATCGTAATATCAAATACAATCAAATAAAGTCAAATACATCAAATTAAAATAATTACGACCGATTAAAACACCTAAATTTATTTCGCCACAACAGACGCGGCAAAACATGTCACTTTTATCAAACGTTGTATAATGCGGGCGCAGTATTGAAAGGCGAATCGTCGCAATCAGCCGGCGTTGCGTAACGGGAAATAGCTTTGGGGCTCTCAAAGGAAACGCAGCACTGCGCGTTCGAGCGAGCGGAGCGGCACAATCATATTTCGAGCGCATTCCGATATCGGATCGGTCGCGTGTTTTTCAACGCCGACAACAAGGCGATCCAAGGTGGGGACGGGCTCCGCAGGCGAGACATAAAAGTCACGCAATACACATCGAGCGCAAAGCTAGAGCGTAATTAGGATATCGCGAGAAAAATTTTATTGTATCCGTCTGATAGTATGTTGAAAAATATGAAGAGATAAATGATATAGATATAAGAGATAAAATATATGAAGAGATAAATATTTACCGTAAATTCTTGAAGGTAGAGTTTTTGCAGTAAAATTTGCCATAATTGTGGTAATTTTTATCTCGTTTCAAATTTATACCCCACCTCCAATAATTATAGTAAATTTTCTATACTTTTTTTAAGTGTAATTATCACGTTGTATTTCTTCTTTTTTCTATGTAAAGATTAATAAAGACATCTCATTTTAAAATACTATGTATTGTGATTGTGAAGTCACTATGGAGTAGTACAGAGTATGAAAGTGACGTTATGCGAATTTTCAAAATTCCATATTTCTATTGGTAATCATTAAATATAAAATGTCCATTATTTTTCAATACTCTATCAGACGTGTATAATTAAATTTGAAAAAACTTTCCATGTGTATATCTATATCATATAAAATCGTGACATCGTACGCATTTCCTAAGCGCGATGTCTATATATCAATAATCATTATATCGAAAAAATATGCGTCGCATATTTTCCAGTATTTTATAAGACGTCCACAATGGAATTTTTCATCCGGGCTCCTATGATACTTGTCCACGGAAGCGAGCCGTCGACTAACAATTTATCTCGGCGGGACGTAAACAAACTAGAAAAGCAATTGGAGAAAAGCCAGCCTTAATGACGAAGACACTGCGACGGGAATTTCATCCCCGCGCAAGTATACCAGTCGGCCGGCGAGCAAACGGGGAACAGCGAGCGCAGCCTAAATTACCCGCAATTAGTCGAGTCCATACCTTCCGCTTTATTATTTTCGCGGCAATCGCATCGTCCGCCGTTCGCCTTTTTACTCCTTTTTCTCCTCCCCCGTCGTGAGTCGGCGAAACTTCGCCGCTAAATTAGCGGGAAATTAATGAGCCGCGAGTCGTAATTGCTCGAGGATCCGCGCGCGGTGTATAATTTAATTTCGAGCGGAACAACGGGCAAGACGTTTCGTTGATTAACGAGCCCCGGCGCGGGGGGTCGAAAAAAGGACGGGATGCCACTGCGCGAGCGACGATCCCCGAGGATATAAATAGCGAGCGCTTCGATTGCGCGTGTGGGTGGGCGGCGCGCGCGTGGATTATTCCCCCCGCGATATGAATAATGCAGGAGGGCGATAACGACGGCGCGGGAAAGAAGCGCGGAGCCTCGCTTGTTTCGCGCATCCTTCACACTCGTAATGCGCCTTCGCGGCTTAACCCTGTTCCGTCGGCGGAATTTTTAGGGGCCGCGCGTAATCCGCCGCCGCCGACCAGACGGGATTCGGTTCAATTAACGGCTTTAGAAATGCGCTCGGATGATTTCTGGCTTGTAGCTTTTAGCAGTTGTTAAATAATGTTGGATATTTTTCCGCTGAAAACTAAGGAAAGTGGCTTTTTTTACATGCGTTGAAGGTTGTAGCTAATTCAATAGTAATCCTAGTCATTTACTTCGTGTTTTTACACTATTGGAGTGTTCACTGGGTGTCTCGCTTCAAATGATACACCTATATATTTATTCAGTGTAAACTTTTCAGGAAAAAATGGTTTAAATAAAAGTTATTTAATTTGGTTCAGAGAGGCGGTAGATCAGTGATCTTAAATTTAACCTTGATCATCAGTTCAAAGGCATTTCAAGGACAAGATACGTATCTCTGTTAGGACTCAAATAGACCAATAAGGATCAAAATCTCGTATTTTTTACTTATAGAATCCTTTTCATCGATGTTTACCTTTTTGGCGTAGATTGTGATCCTTTTCCTTTGATCCCTAACATAAATACGGATCCGATCGTAAAATTTCTAATCCTGTAGAATTTGAAATAAAAAATAGGATTTTGTATTTAGAAAAAGGTACTTTGAAATTTTGTCTGACTATACACAGATCACATCTACTGAAAACCCTTTTCGCTTATGTCACAGATCGAAGTATCTTATTAATAACAAGGGGTATCAAGTAAAATTCATATACGTCTATAAAAAAGCTCAAAAAATTAAAAAGTTTACTAAAAAATTCCGACTTATGTTCGTAATGTTTTCTTGCATTAAAAAAGTAAAAACTATTCACATTTAAAATTGTATCTATCATATGTATTTAACATCATAAATAATAAATAGGTAAGATAAAGACGAAAAAAGAAAAAAGAATTGGACAGTACAATTTTGTCTGACTATACACAGACACATCTACTGAAACCCCTTTTCGCTTATCTCACAGATCGAAGTCTGACTATACACAGATCACATCTACTGAAAACCCTTTTCACTTATGTCACAGATCGAAGTATCTTATTAATAACGAGGGGTATCAAGTAAAATTCATATACTGCTAGAAAAAAGCTCAAAAAATTAAAAAGTTTACTAAATTCCGACTTACGTTCGTAATGTTTTCTTGAATTAAAAAAGTAAAAACTTTTCACATTTTAAATTCTATCTATCATGTTATGATATAATAAACAGTAAATAAGTAACATAAAGACGAAAAAAGAAACAATAATAGCACAGTAAAATTTTGTCTGTCTATACACAGACACATCTACTGAAAAACCTTTTCGCTTACCTCACAGTTCAAAGTATTTTATTAATAACGAGGGGTATCAAGTAAAATTCATATACTGCTAGAAAAAAGCTCTAAAAATTAAAAAGTTTACTAAATTCTGATTTATGTTCGTAAAGTCTTCTTGCATTAAAAAAGTAAAAACTATTCTCATTTTAAATTGTATCTATCATAACATATGTTACATATTTTAACATAATAAATAATAAATAGGTAAGATAAAAACGAAAAAAGAAATTTCGTCTGACTATACCCATACCACATCTACTGACGACCCTTTCCACTGATACCATAGATCGAAGTAGCCTATTGACCAGGGGTATCAGGGTAAAATTGGCGAGCGGAATGATTGAGCCATCTTAATCCGCAATATCGCGCACATTAGATTTGAGTGGCCACTTACCGTCTATATCGATCTCCTCCAGCATAGTGCGAAGTTCCTCGGCCCTGGCGAACTGTCCGAGGGAGCGCATGACCCTGCCGAGCTCGTCTTTTGTGATGGTGCCGTCCCCGTCCTTGTCGAATAGCCGGAAGGCTTCCCGGAATTCTGTAAAATAACCGTTATACCGCTGTGAATTATGGCCTCGCGAGCGAATCATTTTCAGGAGAAAGGGGGTGGACGTGACGGATGGCTGTTACGACTTTTCGACCGACATGGGATACTTAGTACAGGATTGTTACATATCCGATAATAGATTTCTGTCGCGGAATTATGATGTAGAGTATGATGTGCATTATTTCGAAAATTTGAAGGATTGGAAGGAAAGCCAAAGTGTACTTGGTGGATTTCTACTGCACAAAATATTACTGTAGCCTTAGACTTTCGAAAATTTTTTATGTACATTCTATTGAAAAAAAAATTATTCTTATCGTTTGTTCAATTTTTTGCAATATTTTAAATTCATTTTATAAACTTTTTTCAAGTACAAGTTCAGAAAGCTCCATGCGTTTACATTGCGAAACAGTCTTTTAGATTTTTTGTTATTTACTAATAATTTCTGATATTTTCGAGACAACATTTTTTAGAAAATAATATAAAATACCAGAAAATATCATAAAATGTCAGAAAATAACAAACATTTTTTTCCGTCAGAGAAAACCCTTAAACAACACTTGACATTGATCTTAACTTTGCTCATCGATCAAATGATCAAACTCGTTCTAAACGTTGAAGCATACTCACACACACTTTTGCCTTTCACGATTTAGAAATTGCGCAATTAGTTGAACAGGCCTTATACACCGATAACCTCAGAGATACTTTATTCCCAAGTACCCTATATACGATTCGACGCGATACTCCTCATCGGTTATTAACCCCGGAAGGTCCGCAAGTCGAACGACAGGCGGAAGAAACGCCGCCGGTAAGTTTCAGCGATGACCCCCGGGGGGAAGATTAGTCGGCGTCCCTCCAGCGCGAACTTCGGGAAAGTCGAGGGGTCCGCGTAAAACGACGGGGCCGTAGTCGCTTATACGTCGGCCGGGCTATTAGCGCGGGCGTCCGCCGCAGGGGGCTGCTCGAAAGATTGGTTTCGCACGGCGGCGCCGGGCTTTAATGGCCTCGTTTCACGGCCCATTGAGCCCCGTCCCCCCCGCCGTACCGGGCGGACGTGCCGCGAGCGCATATTGCCGATGTTTACACCGCGCGCGACTGATCTTTCCGCTCGGCTCGCGAAATCCTCGGACAATGTAGCGAGCGTAAACACGAGCTGCGTGGGCGCGCGGAGGAGATATTTTCATGGGCTGCAAGGCCTGGCGGACGAGCTCGTGCTTCGGATATTTTTGGGAGATGAATAGCTCTGTTACGATGAGTTTATGGCATGTTGTGTATCATTTCTTGCACACTCAGCTACAAGATGTTAGAGTAAGCAGTGAGTTATATTTTTGTGTGTAATATTATCCTAAAAAATTTTGCTGGTTTTTTAGCAATACCGATATTTATTTATTATTTGATCATTTTACGGTCCCTTATACAGTCCCTTTTAAAAAGAAAATATAAAATGTAATACTGACAATGATCCTTTTCCTTTGATCCCTAACATAAATGCAGATCCGAACGTAAAATTTCTAATCCTGTAGAATTTGAAATAAAAAATAGGATTTTGTATTTAGAAAAAGGTACCTTGAAATATTGTCTGACTATACACAGATCACATCTACTGAAAAACCTTTTCGCTAATGTCACAGATCGAAGTATCTTATTAATAACGAGGGGTATCAAGTAAAATTCATATACTGCTATAAAAAGCTCAAAAAATTAAAAAGTTTACTAAATTCCGACTTATGTTCATAATGTTTTCTTACATTAAAAAAGTAAAAACTATTCACATTTTATATTATATCTATCATATTTTAACATAATAAAGACGAAAAAAGAAAAAATAATTGGGCAGTACAATGTTGTCTGACTATACACAGATCACATCTACTGAAAACCCTTTTCCACTTATGTCACAGATCGAAGTCTGACTATTTACAGATCACATCTACTGAAAACCCTTTTCACTTATGTCACAGATCGAAGTCTGACTATTCACAGATCACATCTACTGAAAACCCTTTTCACTTGTGTCACAGATCGAAGTCTGACTATACACAGATCACATCTACTGAAAACCCTTTTCGCTTATGTCACAGATCGAAGTAACGAGGCGTATCAAGTAAAATTCAATAACGATTGCTTCAATTACATTTAGTGGTTATCGATTTTTTTCGCGCAATGAGTTTTAAAGGTTTTACTTAAATTTAATATATTATTAAAATTTTTTGTAAGGCCAATTAGTTTTAAAAATATATTACTTCTTCTGGATGATGTTCAAGTAAATTAGCTGACGAAGATATTTGAAAATTTCTCTCTAATATAATATATTGCGCTCAAATTTTAACTATGATCTTAATTAATCATATTTCATAAATAATCATATTTTCAGTAAAATAAATACTCTGTTTTGAAAACTTTTTAGAATTTAAAGAAATTTTTGTAAACCTTCAATTTTTAGACATTTATTTTTGTCAAGTATTGTCGCTGTTGCTAATTCTTATTGAAAAGATTTGATAAAATTAAATATCTACCTTAATTTAATTGACGACAGAAAAACAAGTTCAAAGAACTTGAAAGTTTTCTCTTTCTTATTTTATTAAACACTTTATCTTGCGTGAAAAGAATTTGGTTACATCGAGCAGCGAGTATCAAATGTGCATTTAAGAAGAAACAAAAATGTATATCAAACCAGCCGGCTTATTCGCTGACACTTTTATCGATCCAAATTTCTTAACACGCCGTCTTTATAGATTTCATATCAAACTACAACCGTGTAGAATTAAGATATTAGGATAAATCCACGTTAAACCGCTTACTCAACGCTTACCATTTTAATCCTTGAAAATTAATTCATGAAATACACCTGCATGCAAATCCGCGGTTCTAACCGCATAACTTAAACATCTGATCGGTCGCGGCACAGATTTACATAAAGTATCAAGAGACTTTCCTCCTCTGCGCGTTATGTAACTTTTAACGTTAATTTAGCGTCGGCTCGCGTGCGCGCGGATCCGCGCCGTATTAATTCGCTCGGTTTACTCCGCTGACGAGAATTAATGAAGGAGTTTGAAGCAGCCGCCCGCGTGTGGGCATATTTAGATGTACGCCGAGTTCAACTCCGCCGGGAGGAGCGCGTTGCCTGGAAAAAGATAATTACATGCCGGGACGTAATTAATCGCACGGTTTATTCGGCTTACCCGGATTTCCATCGATTTTCGCGGTTCTTCGATTGGCACCAATCTCAAATTACTTGTATGCTCTTGTAGCTTTGTATTCTTTATTAATTTAATTTGAACATTACACGCTCTAATTGTGAATACCTAAAAGTGAAATTCACGCATTTCACGTATGAATAAGATATTTAAGTCGTTCACTTATTCGATAACATTTAACGTTAAATGTACAATGTGCAAGTGGATGAATTTCACTTATTCATATTTTCAGAAGATGATGTATGACTGGATAATATTATTAAATATTTTTCAATGAAAGGCCCGAATGACAACGTACCGTGATTTATTAGCCATCATTATTTTATCAAAGTAATTTTTGCTGATAAATCATCGGATAATTATACAGTCTATTTTTTTAGTAACTAGTGAAATCCAACGCGTTTCTCGCGCTCATATATCTCTTGTGTATTTTTTTACCTACGATGCATTATAATTTTTCGGATTAGAAAATCTGTACAAAAACTTTTTTAATTTTGGCGCTATTGAACCGGATATGCTCATCAACCAATCAAATCGCGTTCCGCCATCTTTTCTTTTTAGAAAAGAGAGGATATATAATGTACTTCCTAGTTTATTATTGCAAATTTATTATTAAACCATTTTCGTATTCAATTGTCATTTGAACGTCAATTCGATCCAGCCAATTTTTCGGGAAAATTTCCTCCAAACTCCTGAAAATTTATCGTGGTTGTAAAACATCGGCATATGGACTATGCAGAATCCGAAATACACTAAAGCAAAAAAGGGTAATAAAATTTTTCTATTAAGCGTGCCGGCGGCGGCACTGAAGTGAAGCGTTCTTTAAGTGACACGTGAGCCGAGTGATAATCGAGCCCCGGCGGTGTCCGCACGCGATATCGTTAAAAGCACGCACACTCGCTTTGAAACTCGGCCGTCCGACTACTCTTCGCGCGTTGCCAGTTGCCGTGGACTATCGCGCAAAAAGCTGGAGGTACGCAAAAAAGGCAACATGTCGCTCCGTACACTTTGAGCTTCTCTGAGTGTCTCTGGAGGGAGGCGCGCAGCACGGAGAAACCTCTTCAGGGAAATACATATTAACAAAGATTTTTGCGCGTTTTATGGGGTATTTTAAAAGCCCCTGGACAGCTGGATAATTTGGAAAATTTAAAGTTTAGGAAATATACGTTTGACCTTATAGGAAGATTAGGATTTTTCTCTGTCGATCTAATGTTGATCATAGTTTGGAACAAGACCATAAGTTTAAAGACCTGGTCATGGTCAACTTTTTTTAGTAACTTTTTGTTCGAATAGATAGGAAACTGAAATAAAAAAGGATACTCAGGTGTATCCAAATCCTCCGAAAATCTAACATGCGAATTCAGCAGAAGTCATGTAGATCCAAAATCCGGTGCTGCGAGTCTTTTGTGATAGATCTAGATTCTTGCCTAAATGTCATTTGCACTTATGAAATTTGTTTAAAAATTAATCGATCAAATCCTGATCTCGTATCCGTAAGACCTGGATATTGGGCCATAAGATCCAGGTTTTCTAGAGAATCCGAATTTGAGATTCAAACCTATTCAAAATATTCGGATACTTAGCAGACCAGCTGTTAAATCTTCTAGCAGATCTTATAAAACAATGGTTTCTCAATATCTAGTAAATTCTTCACTAGAAATTAGTAGTTCCAACTGTTTCTTTAAAGGTTTGCCAAGTAAATATTTCTTTCTATACGAAACTGAATAAATTAAATTTTACTTATTCAATTTTAGAAGGATTGAATGAATCACTTTTTTAAACTAATCCATTTAGTTATAGTTTCAAGGAAATATTGAATTGCTTCAAAGAAATTCTTTAGTCAGCACCACTTACAGAAATATTTCGTTAAAACTACTATTTCTTCCAGCGTACGTATACCGAGGAGTATACTATCCGTGAATAAAGTCGCTTTAAATTAGAGCGATTTTTCAGCAGGATATTTTCCAGTGGCGAAAAGACCGTCGTCGCGACGAGTTTGCGCGCGCGGGGGCATTCGCGCGGGGCGCGGTTCGAGTGTGTTGTCTCGGTGCCGTACGAACGGCCACTGGATAAACGCGCGGAGTTCGTAAATTGCGTTAGCGCCGCCGGCCGAGAGCCACTCGCCTATTCCGAGAGCAAACAACGGGCACCGAGGCTCTCGATTCGTTTCGAGTGCCGGCGAAGTGCAGTCGATAAGAATTGAGTTTTGCGCGGCTCCAAATAAATTTGCCGATTTCATTAGCCCCGGACGCAATGCCGCGCGGAGTAATCGCGGCCGAGCCAATCTGACCCGCGCGAGATTGAGGAACAAAGCATCGATGTTTGCGCGGATATGTTTTTATATTTTAAAGGCGTGTTTTCTTCGGATAAGCTTCGAATAGCCGGTGATGGTTTAATTCGGAGGATATTACTATGCTCTTGTAAAATTTAATATTGAATGATCTATAATCAATACACTGAGAAAAAAGCTTATTGTTACTAAATAAATTTTACTTGATTTAAGTAAATTTCAGTTGATTCAAGTAAATGTTACTTGAATCAAGTA
>UXGC01001264.1:0-28648 GCA_900480045.1 Eurytoma adleriae
AGGATTAGGTCACTAATCTTTCATTGACCTAATCCTCACTGTTTATCAATGAATATGCACTGTCAGGCATTGAACGTTCACTGGATGAGATTTAGAGGGTGAAACTTTAATATTTCCCAAGAATTTAAGTGTATAATAAATTAATGTTCTTTTATAAGCTAACAAAGTTTCTGCATAGAAACTTTTATTATTTATGGCTCATTAAAGAGAATAAGCCTTCTAACAACAAATGATTATGCGCATGAAATTTTAGCTGCTTAAAATGAACTTAAAATGTTGAAAAATAATTGAGCAAGTTATAAACATATTTGTTTTTATATGTAGAGTAGAAGAAACAAAATTTCGCAAATATAGGTCCAAAAATAAAAAAATTGGTTTTTTTTGTAGTAACTCACCTTAACTTAATAAATATTTATTTATATCAACGAATTATTTTAAATGCCTGTCGGAATATCAATCATATATGTTATACAAGTTCAATTAATTTTAAAGCAGAAAATACAATTGTACATGAAAACTATTGAAAGCTAATAGAACAAATTTTTCATATCAAGAACTCAAGGAGCAAAGTGGAATGGAAAATGCAGACACTGGAGTAGAGGCTTAAAGACGGCGAGCAAATAAAAAATGTCAAAATTAAATACAGAACTTTCATTTTTATTCTGCCAATACCCTCTTGTTTTTCTATTGTTACATTACATAAAACGATTAAACACTATATTCTATCGCTTGAAAGTATTATCATATAATATTGCAATATTCATCGAGCCGTCGATCTCAATTATTTTTTTTTCGATCACCGAGTGATGTTTTTTTCATATAGAAAATATGTCTTGTTTATTTACAATATGCAATCCTTCAATTTTTTTTTGTTAAAATTTTATTATTCTTTCTTTCGCTCACTCTTACTCTCTTGCTCTCACTTGTTTATTTTTTTTGTTTGTGCTAAACGACAAATACATTAGCGCTCGAAGAACAACCTTTCGTGACAACGTAGCATCTACCTCCTCAGAGACAGTTTTAAATGTGACTACGGTACAACGTATAGCGCTTTTCGAATACTGGTAAAGTTTCATGGTATCTTTTTTTCTGCAGTTTTCTTTCTCTCTGGATTAATCCTTTTAATCGTTTTAAGTGACAAAACTTTAGCCTTAACAAACATACGTTACAAAAACTCCTTAAGTTAAATTTCCTCTTAATAACGGCCTTTAAGCAGCTTAAGTACCTGAAGCTAACTTTGGAAAACTTTTTCACATTATTTCCCTTATCGATAATGTACGACGTCTTTTTTTACTCATCTTTACCTTTTTGCTAAATCTTTCGAAAGAAATGCAACGCGGCTCTTTTATTTTCATCGAAAAAACTCCCTCGTTCACCCCAATATCGCCAGTTTGCTCTCTCTTTCTCCCTCTCACTCTCTCTTTCACCTCATCCTTTAAATGCGCTTGGTACGACTAAGTTGCGGCAAAAGGCCGCGGCGATTCATATTTACTTTTTTTATCAAGTATTTTTGTCATTCGTAAGTCGTTTTTTTAAATCTGAATTCCATCTTTTTCTTTTTTTTCAAAAATACGCATCTACTAATCTGAAATTTGTCTTTTCTCTTTTCGTTCGCGCCTTTGCTTCTCTCATTGGTGCCTATGACGTTATAACGCGGAAATTTACACATTGACAATGTACAGGAAGATTCTTAGGAGCCGCTCCTTAATCTATTTACTTGGTTTCAATAACATTGGTTTTTTTATTTCATATTTCACCTTTAGCACACGGGCGTCGATGAGGATGAGAAATAAATTAATGTCCTACCCTTACGCAACAAAAAAATCTCGCAACTCATAAAGGTTTAAATAATATACAATGCTATTTGAATCTGGATTTATTTTGTACAGTAATGATCACGATCTTTCAAAAAGCATACACGTTTACAGTTTGCGATTACAAAGTCACTGAAAAAAAGAAAGGTGATAACTATCGGACGACGTTTCTATTTACACGTGGTAATAAAAAATAAGATACAAAAGAAGAGAAAAATCAAAGTCAACTTTTAAGTTAAAACAAAAAAAAAGAAGATCAATAAATTATAATCTCAGGTTAATCGAATGTGTATATCAGCAAATACAAAGAAAAAAAAACTCCTTTTTTTTTAATCTGTAAGGAAAGAAGAAACTGAAAATCGGCAATAAAAAAATAAAGAGTTAACTTATATGTAAGACCCGTTTTATCTCGTGGCATTTATTTCGTTGATGCGTGCAACTAACTGCAAGATCACCTATATGCTTTATATATCGGCCCCTAGGCGTTTCTCTTTGTTTCACTTTTTCATTTTTAACTTTAATTCTGGTTTGAAACGATGATTACAGTGGATACTGTATAGGTAAGAATTACACGTATAAATCTTGACTTAACTCTGCAAGGAAAAATCTACCTAACTACCTTTGAATTAGTCACTATTATTTCTTACTCGCTTAATCATGCGAGAGTACACACAAGCAGTTCGCACTCACCCTTGACTAGATTGCATTTTTTTTGTTTCGTCATTAAATACACAAGCTAATGAATCCTCACAGAAATAAGTTCTTCCCATCGTCTGCAAAATTCTAATAATTTGAAGTCTTTCTGTAAAATGATCTTGGAGCTCAATGCAGTACCTAATATTTACTGACACCTCAAATGTTTTCTTACCTTTTTTCCACTTATATGTTTTATACAATAAAGAAATTCGCAGTCATCCCATAATCCTTTTTAAAAAACTACAGGTAATTATCATTTTATTTTCTTTCAAAGTGCTAATAACTTCGTTACAATAAACAACAAAATAATCTAAGATTCTGAGACGACCGTAAAAACTATTACAATAAGTAATCGCGGAATCAGCGAATTAATGTCGACATGTCAGTAAAAACAATATACTCCGAGACTGTGTGTACATCCGCGTCCCCATTAATAAGTCATTGCTACCGCCTCGAAATAGTCCCGCGATTATAATTCTCATCGTTTATATATAATCGTAAAACACGCACAATTTAAAAGGTAATGAAGCACTACCGACTCTGTGCTTCAAGAGCCTTGTGATATATTTATATATAATATATAACTGTATACACATAAGTAAGCCTAAGTTTTTTCTTTCCTTCATTAATATGTATAACCTAAAATTTTCTCCTACGGATTCGTCTAACTCTCTCTCATTTTTTTTCTCTCCTCTAAAAATGATTTTCATTCGCGGCGCGATTATGTACACTGGAGGACCTCCGCGCGAAATCAAGCAATAGCTCTTGTGACTTTCGCGAACATTTCATTCCAGTTCTTTTTTTTTACAGTTAGAGCAAAAATTTAGGCTTGCGTTGAAGTTCCTTAATATTACAATAGTTCAAGCGCTATAGCACTTTTCGTAAAATATAACAAACTTTTCAAGTAATTTTTAACTTATTAGAATTATATACTAAATCTAGTATAAAATTCAAACAATTGGTAAACAGTACAAATCTTCCCAAAGCTCAGCTAAAATACATAAATTTGTATAATATAAATATATTCCTACATCCTTTACAAAAAAAAACAAAACAAAAAAAGATCAATCCAGGCAAATTTTATAAATTAAACTATCTTATTATTTTACGAACAATTGTAATTAGTTCAAACTAAGTGATACCCGCCGATTCAAGGGTACATTCCGTATAAACAAAAAGATTCGGCGAAAGTCACTGCGAGCCGGAGGCCGGATTCACGGGCAGCGACTGGCATATGAAGAGGCGAAGCGGCGCGACGAGGCTCTGTTCTGTCGCGCGAAGAATGTACAGGCGCGCGGGGGCTAGGACTACCTCTTCTTGCCGGGCTGCTTCGTCTGCTGCTGGTGCTGCTGCTGGTGCTGGTGCTGGTGCTGCTGCTGCTGCTGCTGTTGCTGCTTGGAGGGTCGCTTGATCTTGCCGCTCGAGTCGGCCTGGGCCTGGGGTTTGGGCGGCGCGGCCTTCTTCGGCTTGCGCGGCTCCGGCGACGAGCCGTTGCAGCACGGGCAATTCTTCTTCACGTGGCCGCGCAGACTCGATCGACGAGCCGTGCTCGAGCAGTGATCGGCGCCGGGTCCGGTGCTGGCCGTGGGCGTCGAGGCGCGTGCCTCGTCGTCCGACGGGATCACCTCGAACAGCTTATCGGACGAAGTGGCCGGACTCGGCGTCTCGTTTTCGCTCGTCGACGACACTGCCAGTGACCCAGTTGCAGTCTTTAGTTTCTTTGTAGCTGCGATCGCATTCATTGCGCCGCTTGACTTCACTTCCACTGATTTATTTAAGGTGCCTGGACTTACGCCAGTGGCTGAGTCTAGAGTGCAGAATTAAAAAAATATTAATATATTTTTCTATATATACTTGTGTTAGTTTTTTTATGATTGAATGTTAATGAAGAAAATATTAATTAGAAAACATTAACTCAGCGTTTCAATCTTCGATCTATAAAAAAGCAATGGAAAAATTATAGTGAGAATAGCAGCTAACGCTCATTTAGACAATAATTACTTAAAAAGAAAAAGGAGAGAAATTTCTCACCTTTATGATTGACGGCTGTTCGTCGAACGCCCGATGGCTTTTTCTTAGCCGAGTAAGTGGCGTGATCGACGGGTGTGACCTTGACCGAAGGAACATTCCTTATGACCTCCTGGAGACCGTTTCCCATGGCAGTCACGTCTCCGTCTTCAAGTTGAGAGGAGCCGAAGACTTCGCCCATACTCGATTCATCACCCTCATTTTCTTCATCATTATCCTCTTCCTCGTCACTGCTAGACCTCGTTCTCTCCGAGATCGGACTCTCCCAGCTCAAACTCGTTGTTCTAAAATCGATATTTAGTATTATGAGTTGTTTTTTTAAATTAATAAGTAACGAAGATTAAAGATGTTTAAATTTGAGTTTTATTCATGATGTTTTAACGGCTGAGTCATGATAAAATTGAATAGTTAAAACTATCTAGTCAGCACAGTGCATAAATTATGAATATGTAATATCAATCAGTTTTTTTCAAATAAATTATAAAAAATTATTACGCATGCAAATAAAAATACCCATGTATAAAAAAATTCTTAAAGATTAAAAATGTGAATTAGTAATTCTTAGAATTAAAACGAGTTTGAAGATAGAGCAATGCCGGAAAACCTTTTTTCTGTTTTAAATTATTTTCCTTATCTACACGTTTTTTTTTAAATATATGTTAATATAACTATTTTTACCAACATGTACAATGAAAAAAATTCGTCAGAATTTTTCAGATACCTCTGTGTGGTGATAACAAACATGCGATCACATCAAATACTATCAAACTATGCAGAGTTAAGTATAAAACTGGAAAATAATTAGGAGGTTATAATAATACCAAAATAAATTATATTAAATATTCTGTTATATAACCTACTTTTTCAGCATTTTGTATTTAACTCTGCATAGTTTTGTAGTGTTCAATGTGATCAAGTGGATGTTTACACCACAAGGAATTTTTTATTACATGCTTTTTAAAACATGTAGGTCAAAATAGATATATTTAGACATATTTTTAAAAATGTATGTAGATTAGGAAAATAATTTAAAACAGATATAAAGATTTTCTAATCATACTCTTATTTTTTGCAGTTTTCTCCTCAGTCTATCCTCTTTATGAAAAAAAAGCATACCTAAAGAAGTCGGCCGCTCTGGGCTGTTTGATGGACATGGTTGTTGGTGTCTTCTTTTTGTTATTGGTGTAAGTATAACGAGCTGTGAGGAGGGAACCACCGATCGGCGAAAGGGGTGACGGCATTGCGACATTGGCTGTACTGTCGTCGAGTAGAGTGAGGCTCTCGTCATCCTCGCCCGAACTCGTTACGGAAGAGATGTTGTTTACATCGATGACCCGACGTACAATCTCTGACTGCGCCGAGACAATATTGGCTGGTGAGCCCGCATCCAGCTCCAGTTTCACTTGCGAATGCATGCTTGACCTACTACTACTCGGCGTACCTTCACGATCCTTTGAACCGTTTCGATTGACAGCCTAGTGAGTTGAAAATTTTTGTCAATAATGATCTTTGCAAGTGGAAGTATTTATTAAGTAAAACGTAAAAAGACTTTGGCGAAAAGATTATCGAAAAGATTATCTATTATCATTTATTTACCTTTTGGTTGGAAGAATCCTTGAGCGCCTCATTTTCGGTGGTGGAAGATAATCTGGAGAGATCAGAGTTACTGTTAGACGCGTCATCTTGACTCAGGTGATCGACGAGGTGAAGCCTGAGCTGCTTGGGCTCAGAGACATTGCCACTAGTCGCGCCGAGTAGGCCGTCCGAGGTACGCTTGTTGCGCCTCGCCTGTGTTTCCTTGGGCTTTGCCGGTCGCCTCTGCTGTGGCGCCTTCTTTTTCGGCTCATGTGGTTGCACAGTAGTCACCAGACTCTCCTCTCTGCTCATGCTCGTTACCGAATCTAATTTAAAGAATGAACCAGAACCAACGCTGCTTCCGCCATACTTTAAGCCGCTCATACCCGTCGTACCGCTGTAATGAATTTTTTCACAAAGTTAAAAATTGGTTACTTTCAAATCAAATACTATAAAAAAAATATGAAAAATATAAAACTATAGTTACCTCAAGGTTTGACTACAGCTCGCTTCCTGGGACGAGTGATCGAAGGAGGGCGAGTGATTGGTGTCGAACAGGAGGTCGGCTTCGGGGAACAAATCGTTGGCGCTGGGCTCTTCGACGCCGAGATCCTCGCATTCCTCGCTGAGGCTCTTTTGAAGCGTAAGTTCGCGTTCGATCAGTTGTTGCTTGCGCTCGTTCAGTCGCTGCTGACTTTCCTGCTCGGCTGTACTACGCGCATTATTCGGCTGACTGGACTTATTCGTCAGGCCCTTGGCCGGGTACTTGTGGAACGCGTCGATCGAGTTGTTCATCGTGTGATAGTACTTCTTTGTTTGGAAGACGCCACCGCTCGACAACTCGATACCCTGACCCTTGTTAATTATGTGCAGCACGCTGTTGTGTACGGTCTCCGAGCTCTCGCCGTCACGCGAGTACACTTTAAGCTGATCCATGCCCAGGCTTGTTGTGGTTTGGTACCTGTATAATTTACATTTATTAATATGTTGACTGACATAAAACTTAGTTCTATAATTCTAATTTCGATACATTAAAAAAGTGTTTTTTTACATTCTTATTCCGCAATCTTACCTCCAAGGAGTATCAGGCGAGCCTTTTCTCTCTGGCTCCCAGGCTTCTTGGAGCCTGGCGTTGCCGCAGAGAACACCATTTTCTACTTTGACACCGTCCATGCTGCTCTCCATTGTCGAGCTCTGGATCGTCGAGGTGACCGATTCCTGACTGTCAGAACTACTCGGTCCACCGCTCACCAGAAATTGCGTGGTCGCCGTGTCTAGGCTTGATGAACTCGTCGACGTTGTTCTTGGAGTCAGTGATGGCACCGGCGATTCTTGCTTTATAGAATGGTTCAACTGTTGCGTCGAATCTGAAATTTGCAAGAAAAATTTATTGTCAGTAGTTGTCTTATGAAATACTTATAGTATATAAGATAACTATAGTTATCTTATGAAATACTTATATTTAAAATATTATTATTAGGCTATTTATCTAAGGTAATAAGATTTCAGTTTTTAAAGGAATAATTGTAATCATATATATTACTAATTTTGAAATAATTGGGATGATGTCATAATTTTCGTAAGAAAAATCATGCGTACGTTATTTTTTATAAAACAGAAATCTTACATTTTTTATTTATACCTATTTATAATTTAACTAAAAATTAACTAATAACAATACCATCTATAAATATACAGAAAACCACACAGTACAAATAATGATGCTTAATCGTGTGTGACGAAGTGCAAAAATTAACTAAAAAGCTGCAGGGCTGAAAAAAAAGTAAATTGTAAATAAATAAACGTTAAAAAATAAAATAGAAAATCCATGATGTAAACCTGTTGAGTGAAAAAAATAAAATTCGATAATGGTGTACCTGTAATAATCATCTACAAAATACGTATCATGCAAATATAATAATAGCCAAAAAATATAATGAACTAATTATGCTAAAATATCTAAAATAATCAATACTATGTGATTATGAGATAATGTATAAAAATTCAAAATAAAAACTGGACGGTAACTCTCGTTTCAACACCTAGAATTAAAATAAAACTTAAAACTTAAAATTGTTTATTTTTAATACCTTTTACGCCAATTATTATTAAAAAAAATTAATATACAATCTCCTCTACTCTAGTAAGTGATAAAAAATGAAAATAATTTATACTTATATCGATTCTACAAAAATACATAACGAAAAAAACTGAACAGTGTTTTTACGAATAGCAGAACAAAAAAACACGAAATGTGGGACTGTCGGGGCCGGCTTCCCGTCCTTACCAACTCTGACATTGCACTGGGCGACTGCGTCGCCAAGATCGACGAGCGTATGCTCCTCTTTTCTTTTAACCGCTTTAGGCGAGACGATTCTGTCGTCGTCCTCGCCGTTGAGCGGCTCATCCTTAACGTCCTTCAGCGCTTGCATGACATTAGCGTTACTAATGTCGTTGTTCGCGGCAAAGGCAAGTGCGATCCCCGAGGTCGCTAGCTTGTGGCCGTCTGTCTCCTTGACTACGCCCGGCGCCGTAAGGCAGACTACCTGCTGCTGCCCACCTTCGTTTTTTACGGGAAATTTCACGGCACTCGAATTAAAAAGGCGCTGCCCAATGTTGGGGTTGCTCGTGATGACACCAGAGTGCTGGAACAGTCCGATCGCAGTGGTCGGCACCTTGCTCGTTTCAACTTTCGTATCGACCTTGACGTCAGAACTGTCTTCACTCGCGAACCGCACCACACCACCGCCTGTCTGCGGTATCACGACCTGCTGAGCCAGCTTCACCTGCTTCGGCTGGCCCTGCTGCTGTTGTTGTTGCTGCTGCTGCTGCTGTTGCTGAATGACTTTGTTCGCCTGGCTGAGAAGCGATTGGAGGACGAAGGCGTTGGATACGCCGGAGGCGCCGCTGCTCGCGCGAACAGTCGGCACGGCCGCGAGAAGCTTCGAGCCACCCGAGACTACGGTGATCTGCTGGCCGCTCTTAACAAAGTTCATCGGGAGCATGAAATTCGTACCTGACACCAAAACCGCAGTCCCCGTCGCCATCTTTCCGGTTACCGAAGCCAACGCCTCACCCACGCTTGTCGGCTGCAGAGCTTCCTGCACGATTACTGCC
Organism: Eurytoma adleriae; assembly: GCA_900480045.1. NCBI lineage: Eukaryota > Metazoa > Arthropoda > Insecta > Hymenoptera > Eurytomidae > Eurytoma > Eurytoma adleriae. Next base: position 9,231 of record UXGC01001264.1, read on the forward strand.
CTCGCTTGTCCTAAAATTTAATAAAATTTATTTTTATCTTCACATGTATGACGAAAAACTATATATGACGTAATGAGAGAAATAATAATTTGAGAATTTTTATTCTATTTTTCGCATTTATTGAAAAGTTTTTATAACTAAAGTAACCCATCTGTTAAACATTATTTTACCAACCTGTATTAGGTTCCGTGAAGATGAGATTTCGCCGTTTCACGTTTGACTCGACACCGTCATTCGAGTCGCTTGTTGTGCTAGCTGTCCTTGTTTCACTGACGTTCCCAAGAGTAGCATTATCATTTACGGCACTGAAATACATGCGTGCGTTAATTATATTCATGAAATTGATATTGATGTTTGGAAAACAGTTATAATTAGAGCAAACGATTGAAATTAATAAAATACTACACGGTCAGGTCACGATAATCAATATCAATAATATCAGTAAATTGATTAATGTAATACAATTTTGTAAGAATAAATTCTGTCAATGTTAAATTTAATAAAATAACATATTATTTGAAACTTTAATTAAATTATATTTCAATAACCAAATTAAAATTTTTCTTGATGCTGAGTTATTAATCTAGTATTTTGTATTTTTTTATTTTTGTACCTAGATTTTTCAACATGTTTTACTTATATTCTACATATGAAAATCAATATTTTCATCACTTGTTCAATTTTTATCAACATTTTAAACCCATTTTATAAGAGAAGAAGCCTTCAAATTATTTTGGTCAAATTAGTATGTGCATGGAGATTTTCGCACTCATGCTTGGAAAAAGCTTTCGATGCTTGTAAAACAGGTTTAAAATGTTGAAAAAAATTAAGTAAGTGATGAAAATATTGCTTTTTTTATGTAGAGTATAAAAAATATTTCTAAAGTTTAGGTCCAAAAATAAAAAAAATTAGTTTTTTGAGTAGGTTTCCACCTTAACAAACTTGTAAATTTATCGTCCCTACCAATGTTTAAGACTTAATTTTAAATTAACAAAGACATGAATTTTGAGTCATTTTAAAAGAATATAAATAAATTCATTTCCTTACCCTTGACTGTTGTTATTACTGCTGGGCAGGGTCTCCTCTGAGGCGGAAAAGCCTGCAGGACTGTCCTGTACATGCATGAGAGTGGCGGCAGTATTAGAAGTACCACTACCGGCGCCACCACCGCCACCGCTTGAGTCTTCGCTGCTACCCATGGTACGACCAGCATCATCAGCGCTTGGACTAGGCTCGGAAGTCTGTTGCCCTGACGGCGTCTTGGACTTGCCCGAGCCACTCTTCTTACGCTTGGACGACTGGTTGGGATTAGTGGGAGGGTTCGAGCGTCGCCGTGGCGCCGGCTTATTGTTTAAATCCGGGGAATTGCGTAGTTGCTCCGCATACTGACCCAGGATTGCGTATATTCGCTGTGTCGTCTCCGGATCCTCCTGTGGTTTCTGCTGCGGTTTCGGGATCGGCGCCGCCTTCGCTGCACTTTGCGCACTCACCTGCTGATTTTTATTTTAAGAATTTATTTCAGTTTTTTTTTAAATACACCTTTATAAAATTATATTCTTTTCAAAGTCCAATGTAATGACCTTTTTAATTTGCATGGAATGTTTAAAAAATTTTTTACTTGCACTACTAAGCATATTACTATATTAATGAATACTTACTTTGACAGTCTTAGGGGCAGCCTTTTTCGCAGTTTTCAATGTCGATTGTGGTTGCGTTTTGCCAGTAGACGAGACTGGGGTAGGTGCGGGTGTCACGCAAGGACTCGATGAACTTTGCGAGGTAACGCTTAAAGCTGGCGATGCAGCAGGTTGACAATACGATGTAACAACTACCACCGGCGTCGAATTTACGACCTTTGACGTTGCTGTGCTGCTATTCTGATTCGTGTACATTAGAGCTACCTTCTGTGGATACACCTGAAGGTAAATAAATGTCTCATCATTGTAGCAAAAAGTTTTATACTCACTTAACCAAATCGATAAAACCAAAGAGATGAACGTACCTCCTGTTGTTGGAATGTAACAGTATTGCCATTGCTGGGAAATTCAAGGGCGCTACTAGGCGATTGCGACGACATGAGTAACTGTTGCGTGAGCGAACTAACATTGACCTGCTGACTTTGGGGCTGTTTCACGGGTGCGGTAGTTTGTGTCTGAGTTTGCACAGTGGTTGTGTCTGTGGCAGAAGATTGGCTAGTGCTTCGTTCCTTCACCTGCTCCAATACACTCTCGAACTCGCGCAGCTGCTCCAGCGTTGAAGAACTCAACGTGGGTTGTGATTGGTTCGTGGACATTTCCATAGTCGAATTCATCAGTGGATCTGTCGTTCTTACAGTCTGTTGTTGTTGCTGCTGTTGCTGCTGTGGCTGTTGCGGTTGTTGCTGTTGCGGCTGCTGTTGCTGATGCTGCTGTTGCTGTGGTTGCTGCTGAGGTTGTTGCTGCTGAATTCGAGATGCTACCACCTGGATCGTACCAGTAGAAGTTCGGACAGGCCTTATAATGTTGACTTTCAACTGCTAAATATTACATTCATTTTATTAGTTTATATTATATTTATAAAATATTCAATCGAGATATCTGTTTTTTTTAAGTCCAGTAGAGAAGGTAAAAAAATAAAAGATATTCTACTAACCCCACTCTTCACAACTCCCAAACTGACGACGTTCGAGCGATTGTTGGAGATACCAGCAGGTATGGATATGAGCTGAGCAGTCGGGTTTGCGCCGGCAAGCTTGTGCGTGTAGATGACACCGGACGTGGAGTTCGGCACGCTGCAGAGCTGAAGGGCTTGGCCTCCAGATCCAGCAGTTGCAGCTGCATTGGCTGCACCGGCGCTTGTCACCGCACTTTGCACGAGGTTCAGAATTTGTCGAGCACCCGGTGACACCTGCAGATTCGGCAAGCTAGCAATGCTTGCGCTTTGCACCGATGTTTGCACGGACTTCGAGATGTTCGGCGAGTTGGCTGCTTTTGCTGATCCACGTACATTCGTCGCAGCACCCGCTGGTGCCGCCGGTGCTTCTAAGACAAGTAATATTATGAATATTTTTCTTTTTAAACGAAAATTCGTTAAATTCACATAAAAAAAAAGAAATGAATATAAAGTTCTCTCACAATTCTATATATTTATTATAGTAAGTAAATTTGGAGAATCAAAAGTTTTACTTAATCGAAAGTTAAGAAAAACACGTGACATAATTGCAGTTAAAGATCATGACGATGAAAATCGAACTCATTAAGATAATTTACCATGTGTTTCAGTAGAGGGCGATGGTAAAGTGGTGTTTTCAGTGGAGAGAGTACAAATAGTCTTGCCGAAGGCCTGTTGAAACTTTGGTAATCCAGCATTCCTTCCGGTTTGCGCTTGGCTGGTCTTTGCCTCTGTGCCAGCTACCGAAGCGACGGGCACTTGCCGCGTGAATCCAATATTTCCGTCCTCGAAATTTTGCACCGACAGAATGCTTCGCTGCCCTGTCACTACACTCGGACTCACTAAGTGGTAAGTGCCATCCGGCTTGCACAGAAACAGCTGCTGCTGCTGCTGTTGCTGCTGTGGTGGCTGCTGCTGCTGATGTTGGTCGGCGGTACTGTTGGTGGAAGGCGACGGTGACTTCTTCGGCGATTGGCCGGAACCGATTCGCTGATTCGCCAGCACTGCTAGCGCGACCGTTCGCGTGCCGTCCGTCGAGTCCATTGTTGATGCATTCGTTGAATCTGCCGACGGAAAATTGCGTTAGTGTAATCTTTTTTAAAGACCTTCTTGGAGGTGATTAAGTTTTATCGTTTAGTTAATTTCGAGAAATCAATCTTTAGAAGAAAGGTGCCTGACAATGCAAATTACTAGCATATTTACGTATACAAATTAGTTTTTAATTATCATAATTACTAGGCATGGTGTATATTTTTTTTTTCTAATTTTTGAAAATCAAGGTATTTAGTGTGTTGATAAACGCGAGTGCTCATCGATTAGTAGAAAATAGAGTAGTGATTATTTAATTGATTTAATCATTGCAGAATTAAATACTCACCTAGACCTGGCGAACTGTCAGGAGGCTGATTAGCTTCTTCAGCAACATCCTGCAGCGACGACGACCTGGTGGGTGGCGGCGGAGTTTGGCCAGCGGGACTCATCCCGACGCCACTGTCGTGGCCACCCGACGAGGGCGTACCCGGTAGTTGGATGTTACTGCGACTGCGAGGCGGCGTATTGCCCGAAGCCGTTGAATTCGGGCTTTGGGGTATATTGCGCGTCAATTGCACCACATGCACCGTCGACTGCACCCGTGGAGGCACCGAGAACTCCATTGAGCCCATTCCCGGCACCGACTTCGTCAGGATCTCCTGCAGTTTCGACTTTGCCAACTCTGACTTCATTGTCTTTGGTGACATGCTCTTTCGAGGCTTCGACTGCATTTTTATTAACTATTATCGTTCATTAGATTTTTTGTCATGAATATATGAAAATGAATGTGTAATAAACAATATTTACCAATTTCTTTTGCTTCTGGAAATTCGTGAGGGAGTTTTTATTGTTTGAAAACGGGATGGTCTTCTGTATGTTCTTCAGTTCATTGCTAAGATCGCCAGGGCTCACAGCTTGTTTCTTTTGTTGTGCTACGATTTTCTTGTCGATTTCATCGACCCTTCTCAGAGCGATCTTTGGATTCAGATTGAGCGTGCTAAGCATAGGCGCAAACTTCGTCGGCAATCCGTTCGTTCCGTTCTCTGCTACAATGTTATTGTTCTCTTTCTTCTTTCCAGGACTGGTGATAGTGGTAACACTTGGCGACGGTACGCTTTTCTCATTGTTGATCTGCGAGAGCTTCTTGCCGTGCGGCCTGAACATACGCAACGACTTAATAACCTCTGGATCACTGCGCTTCTCGGTGATTATTAGCTGAGCGGTATTGAACGCAGCGGTGCCCTTGATCGTCTCACGCTTTTCATCCATATCAGCGGAAAAGAGAGTCATTATGTCATTGTTGCTGTTGTCGTCACCAGTACACGGCCTCTCGTTTTCGTTTACTAACATGTGGAAATGCGAGACTGATTCGACTGTCAGTTTCTTCTTGGCCGGGCCTCGGCGTCTGACTACGGGTTTCTTCGCACCAGTGCACGTCGTCGTCGTGGCCGAGACCGCCGGTCTCTTCGCCTTCGTTGATCGTTTCGTGTCTTTGCCGCGGAAGCCGTCGCTGCCCAAACTGGATGCTCGGCTGTCTTGTGTGTTTGTGTCGCTCTCCGAGCTCGAAATCATCAGTGCCTTACGAAACCGCTGCCGCGGCTTACGATCGTATTCGCTTTCCGACGACTCCAGTCGCGGTACCTTCCTCGGCCTGCCACGCTTCGCCGGCTGTTTCACGAGGTTTTCACTGTCGGTGTCTGAGCTTTCGTCGAGACTACGTCGCGCTGTCGTCTTCAACGACTGCTGATACGTGTCTGACTCGGAGTAATCCGAGTCATCCCATTGCTCATAACCTTTTTCGATACCATAAAACGGACTATCCCGCGGATCATCCTCGTACGGATGATCCTTGAACTGGGAGTAGTCAATGTTCAGGTACTTCAGCTCCTTGTTTGTGTTCCGCATCTCCTCCGCATTCTCCAGATACCTAAAAAGCGAACAAACAATTGAGTACCTATCTCCAATAGAATGATAAAATTTGCATTGAAATAGGAAGTCCTTGAAATTAAAGGATTTCAATCTGAATACTAACCTTTCGCAAAGATCACTGAGTTCCTTCCAGTCGAGCCACCATGTAAGCACGTGGTACCGTTGACTGCTGAGGACAACGGCGAGGTCATCGCACAGCTGGGGAGTGATACCGAGTTTCTCACCATCGAGCACCTGCTCGGGCACCGCCTTCTCGTCGTAGTTCGCCGAGCCAGTGACCGCGTTACCCTTGATCAGGATCAGCGCTTCAAGCTGGCTATTCTCAACTGCCTGCAACTCTTGTGTGCTATCCCTTTTATCTTCCGGTTCCGGCTTCTTGGCAGCCCCGTTCGACGGTGGCTTATCCTGATCACCGTCACTCGTTAACTACATATTTCATAAAATTTAATTAGTAAATTTAAATTTTTTTAGTATGCTGAGGTATAATCAGTCAAATTTTAGACATCACGTGAAAGTTAAGCGAAATCGGATACTTACGACTTTAGGCTTCTCAGGCGAATGGCACTTGCTCTTTTCAACAGTGATATCGTCAACCGGCTCCTGCTTCACCTTGTCGGCTGCCGCCTCTTTTTCCCCGTCCACCAACGCCACCGCGTTCTTTGGTTCTCCCTCTTCTTGTCGCTGCTGCTCCTCGTCCCCTGCAGCCTCAGATTTAACCTTGACCACGTCATCGGCTTTTATCTTGCCGCAAACGACCGCGAGCTCCCGTATTCGGTCGTAGCAGGCGCGCGTCGGGTGAAGGGAAAACGCGGTGAGCACGCACTCGCGCGCTATCCCCACGCTGTCGTTCACGTAGTCCGCGAGCTTAAGGAACTCCTGGCTAAGCCGCTTTGCCGTTTCCTGCATCTTCTCCTTGTTCGACTTGGACTTCTGGTTCTCCAGCTCGTTCATGTCCGTCGTCAGCGCGCGGATGTACAGCTCGATCACCAACGGCTTTAGCGCTTCGCCGAACTGAAAATTTTTAAGGTTAGTTATTTTAGCTTGAACTTACATTTTTAGTACGAAATATTTATTACATTTCAAAGAAACAAGTCGAAAGATGTCAGATTAACAACGTTTTTGTTTATGTTTTGTCAAATAATGGTAACCTTTAGAGGGTTGGAAAGCCCAAATATAGACACTACCAAGGTTGGAAACAATATGTGGGTCACGCGTAGTAAATAGATATAGCTTTTGAGTACTTCGCATGTCAATTGCAATACACATTTTCAATGCTCCGGATCTATAAAGATTAACGTGCGGTCCGCGTGTAAACATAATATTTATTTTTCAATTTTAAAATCTTAATAATGTGTCGTGAAATTAGAAAGTTTGTCGAGTGACTAGAATGACATGACATAATGAACTAAGTCATTCAAATTAATACGTAAATCGTCATGGGTTACATAATGAAATCTAACGCTACAGTGTCTTATACAGTTCAATATTTATTTTCTAAACAAAAATAACTTCTCGCTTCTCTCTTTTCCTTCGAAACATTTAGCGTAGGAACAAAAAAAATGCACTTACAACTCAATAAACGGAGTTTTGTTTTCCTCGAAGGCATCGAATTGAACCGGATAACATTAATTAAGCTGTCGTACAAGAATTCCTATCGGTCGGAAACAAATATTGCACAATACACGCGGCTGACGCAACGTTTCCCGAGTAAATACTTGCGCGTGTGATGTAAACAACGAGCGGAGAGGGTATCGTCGTGCGAGAGAACTCACGTGTCTAACGAGGACGTCGCCGAAAATGTAGATGTGCTGGGCGCTCTCGGCGGGCTCGATGAGCTTGCGTATGATGCCGGGCAGGGTGGCCACGGCGTCCTTGGACTTGGCGTGGAGTAGCGCCCACGAGTTCAATATATGCTCGAGGGTGGCGGGGCTCACGTCCACGAGCGGCCTCACCATGCCCGTCGTCACCAGGTACTGGGCCACCAGCTCCGCCGCTTTGCTCGAGTTGCGCCATACTCGCGCCGTACCATACTTCGTTGGCTTCTCGCCGCTCAACCTTTGCATCAGCTCCAGCCCATCCGCCAGATCCATTAACTTCAACTGCAACGGAGAGCGATTTTCGTTTAGTACGTGATTTCATTTTTATTCGTGAAAAGATACCTGCGATCTCGTTTGTGTATTATTAGAGCTTGATCCTCGTGCAATACGCATTGGTAAAACTTTCACGGAAATGTAAAATTCTTTTAACTATAATGATTTTTTTAAATATAACGATTTATTTATATTTTATTATGCTTATGTATACCGTGAAAAATTTACAAAACAAAGTTTAAATAAATATCAACTGTATATTAATTAATTTAACTTTATACGTCCGTGTACACTTTTCGATGAGCAAAGTAATATACATCAAAGCAATGTAAATATTCGATGCTGCGAATTAATAAACTGATATTTAAAGCGCGAAATATTTAAAGCCTCAAATAAGAATCGTACAATTTGGCATGCTTCGGAAACGTAAAAATTTACTCGATTATAGATCGCCAACGAAAATACACTTCGCGAGATCGCAGGATATTTTCAGTGGAGGTCAGCTTGTCTCAACGCACTTGAGCGACAATATCGTGGGTGCGCTTTAGTTTGTACAGTAGCACGATATACACGTCGATCATGTAGTGGACTTGGCCGGACTCGGAGAGGGAGCGCAGCCGGTCGTTCCTGCGCAGCGAGCGGACGCATGCCGCGGCGAGGTTCACCGCTATGTCCTCGCAGCGGTCCTCGCACAGTGTCTTCAGCCTCATCTCTAACAGTTCTCCTTTCTCTTGACAGCAGAACTCTGAAAAGCAAACGAAACGCGTTAGTTTCTTTAGTTTCTCGTAATATGAAATATGTGAATTACGTAACATTGCCTCGGTGTAAGAAGTAAGCATTTTTTTTCAAATAGCATTATGATTAATGCCTTGTAATTTAAGATTAAACTTGTTCGTATAATTGCGCGTCTTTTAAAAGCTGCAAAATTGGATAAACTTAAAAAGTTGGCTTTTAATAAAGTTGAAAATAAAAGTGTCGTGTGGATAGAAAGAAAGAAAGCAAACGGATAATGAAAGTATTAAAAAGAAAAAACAGAATTTTATAAATATTTTCTTGCTTTAAGTTCATCTTGGTAATTTATGTAATGAATTTTTTTTAACAATCTTCTTTGTTATTAAAATTACAAAATACGATAGCACGCAGTAAAACTGTAATCTTCGCTGAAAAGTTTTACAGGCAGCTTCTGACGTTGAAAGTTTCATTTTATTAAAAGCCGTTTGAATAAAGTTTACAAAGCTGTTTAAACTCGGCTGAAAAATCGGCTTACTCATGGAAATCTTCACTTAAAATAATCGAAGTAAAATCTATTTTTGCGCTCCACTATCAAACCAGTTCTTTTCTACATTTCACAAATCCAATAATTTCTTATTAATTTAACGAAATAAATCAATTAACCGCTAAATTCCTATAACAAGCTTAAGTACATCTATACATCATCCAACAAAAAAAGAAAAAGAAAATTCCTTTCTCATCCCGTTTAAGCAAAAAAAAAACTAAAAAAAATATCCGCCCCCTGCAAAAGCTCCCACGCAGGTGAAGCCGCACGTACGACAAAAACAATGAAATGTCGCCGGCATCTCCGTACCTTCCTCCTCATGTTCGGTGCCCAACTGGCCGTTAAGTATTTTGTCGAGGGCCGGCTTGCCCCATGGGTCCTTGACGAGCTCGATGAGGGCCTGGCAGCGCCTCGCCGCCGGATTCTGCTGCTGGGTCAGCTGGGTCGTACACTTCTGCAGCGTGACACTCAGGTGCGTCTTCGTCGCGGGCGCGAGCTTCGGCCACTCGCCGCGCAATACCAGCTCGAGCGTGTACCTGCAAGTTGGCGTGTGTGCGTCAAAAAAAATCACTCGTTAAACATTCAAGGCTCGCGTACATCTAGTCGCACGGCCTTTCGCTTTTACCGACGCGCGCGATTAAAAAATTTGTCGAGCTAATGACGCTGCGTTTAGTCGTGATTCTTTTTTTCGTTATTTGAAAAATGTACGTAATGATTCGTTATATTGATTTATAACTTTTTTTTTATTTCGCTTCTGGGAATCGACGATTACTTTATTTGTTTGCGTTAAACTAATTTTTGTTTGTTAGTTAAATTTATTTTTAATGTTTCTGTTTAATTTTTAGAGAATGCAAATTGTTTCAAAGATGCTAACGTTTGCATTTTCGTTTCAAGTTTTAATTATAAATTTTTTACTTCGTGTATTTACTCCGGCTAAAAATAAATCTCAGCTCTATTTTTCAGTAAATAATGTGAACACTTTTTAATTAAGTTTTTATAATAAATATTTTTATCATTTAGAAAGAAATTAATTTGTTAATAGCGTATGCTTTCATTTATTTATTCGTACGAAAAAAAAACTCGTTTGAAAACAGTTGAAAGGGAATATTAATTAGAAAAACGTGTAAGTGCTTGGAGCATCAAATGAAAATGTTCTTTAATTAAACAACGAATATTTACGCTTCGAACGAATGTGAATTTCATTGATCGATTAATTTTCACGAAAAAATATGAAATATGGAAATGGCAGAGATGCCAGACCAGCGAGTATCAAAACGAAATTACCGAGTATATTAATCCGTTCATCTGAATTATCCAGTGTACCCAAGGTATTTTGAGAGAATATAAATATAAATTTTTAAACGCTGGAAAAATTGATTTTACTTCTTATAGGCACCCGATAAACAGTTTTTCTTTGAAAAATGATAAAATTAAACGAACACTTCTTCATGCCTTTAGAAAAAATTCACTGTATTCATTTTATTTTTTTATTGAAATTTTTTATTGCAAAAAATTTTAAAGTAGATAAAGTTTAATAATACAGTAGACCTCACCTTTTAAGTAACCAAAAAAAAAGTATGCGATACTAAAGCGTGAATATCACTGAACGTCAAAATATCACGAAATTCCCATAGATCAACCGTCGAAGTAAACGTCACTCACGACCCGCCATCAAATTACCATCAGCACCCGGTTTAAGCTAACAAAAAAAAAATTCAATCAACCCCGCAAAAAAGTTAACACCGTCGACCCGATCCGCCTTGCATGGAAACAGCGCGCACGTACGTCACAGTTCCCGGCGAAAATTCGGCGCCGTAGCCATATCGGCGATGCGTATACTCACTTGTTCACCCATTCTATGAGAGACGGGCTCTCGTGGGTACTGGCGATGCAATTGGCGAGGTAATTGGTGACATACTCCCAGGCGGCCAAAAGTGCATTCACCTTTTCGTTGTACTTCTTCTTGCTGTCACTCAGTATCGCTTCGATCCCCTGCGGCGGCGGCACACATGGAAAACAAAATAGAGAGACGGGCACAGGTGAGATTACTGCGCATTACAGGCCGGGATGAAACGAAAATTCGGACGCCGTGGCCCGGCGATCAGTGAACGAACGGAATATTCGGCGGCCCCTTTCGCGGCCGATGCACTCGCGCTGCGACATTAAAATTCTCTTTCTTCGCGCGCGCATTATTATGGAATGAAATATTAATTTATTTGCGACGATTTTTAGCAAGGTAATGAATCGTTCGTCATGCTGGTATGATTTTTTTTTAAAGATGATACGATTGACGGTAAAAAATTTGTTTTTGGTTTACTATGAAAATGCAAGTTTTTTTTATTGCAGCGTCATAATATGATAATTCAGAAAAGCAGGCTGTAGCTAATTAAAGAAGTAAGCAGTGAGCTGCGCGTGTTTGTAAAGCAAATGCGCAATGAAAAAAAAGTCCGAGTTATTTTTAATTTTCACTTTCTTTACACATGTTCGTTTTTATACACTGACAATTAGGTTTATTACTTTTAATTAATTTGACCTGCAATTGTGTTTACAATAAAACTACAAAACATTAATAAATATATAAAAAAAATGTGAGAAAAATATCTATAGTATTCTTAGATATTTTTAAATTCATCGATTCATTCACTGATCGCAAAGTAAAAAAAATTAAATCTAACATTGCAACAATACATGTAAACACAAGGAACCAAAACAAAAGTAGGTTGACAAAAACAAAGTACGTAATACTATTGAACGAAATTAAAAAAAAAATGACACACATTTACGGTGCGCTAACAAATTACTGTGTGTCACAACAAGCACATTTTCAGCGAGGGTCGGATGAATGAGACCAATGAGCGAGAATTTCAATCGAAACGGGTCCGATTAGGCGAATTGCTACCTTCGAACTTAAGAAAGGAAATAAGGGGGTGGCGGGGGCGAGACAAACGAGCGAGCCGATGTAAAAATCCGTAGAGGTGGAGGAATATTAATTTGAGTTGACTGCGGGGATAAGGAGGGAATCTTAATTAAGGAGGAATGAAAGGGGGCGACGCGAAAACTCGGGAATATGAAAAAAGAAAATAACAACGAGGCATTTTCCGAGGGTCTCGAGAGCAAAGGAGCTTCCACGCGGTTTTCCGAGCCGCTGGCTAAATAATGAATACCGGCGGCAAATATAGGCGAAACTTTTTTTTTCGAATTTCGCAGTTTCTTATTTTGCTCTTTCCGTTTTTTTTTTTTAACGAAAAGTCAACGTTGCAGTTGAAAAGAGAAATAACGAAGCTAACTGCAAGTGCGACGCGTTCGTCGAAAAAAATAGTTAATTAGCGCGTTACTGTAAATAAAAGGAAAAATAGTTACTTCCTCCTTCGTAATTACGAGTTTAGCGTTAAAAAAGTATCCTCAAAAATATTTGTTCGGCTCGTAAATCCCTCAGCAGTACCAGTACGCATTACGCAACGATCGTTTATTTAATAACGACGCGTATCCCGAACGAGAAGCAAAGACCAAACTTCCTCTAATAAAATCAAAACAAGTTACGAGACTATCCCCGTTAATTACTCGGGATACTTTTTCCCGCGCGCGGCGAGCAGCGCCGATGACTCCTCGTTATCCCTCGCGCGGGCGCAAAGCGAAAACCGCGCCTCTTCCGCTCGAACTCGAGTCCATAAATTATACGCACGCGGGGACTGCCTCGCTTTCTTCGGCCGACCTTCGGAGCGGATCCTCCCGGGGGGCGCGGGAAATAAAAATTCAAGAGCGTCTCCAATTAATCCGCCGCGGCCGAAAAAGGTTCGATTTTCACGGGTGCGCCCTCGAGAGCGGGGGGAGCGCGCCGGGTAACGAGCGCTGACGTTTCCCGCGCCTTTGAAGTACGCGATGGGGGAGAGGGGAAAAAACGTCCAAAGCAGAGAGAGAGGAGGTGGGTGGCTCGGGCGACGCGATCGAGCCGATATTCAACTGATCATCCGCCCGATTTGTTTTGGTGATTTTCTTTTTCGATTGAACGGTACCTAGGTGATGGGTTGCTTCGGCCGCTCATCATACGCGAAATTGTAGTCGGGTTATTCGAGCCTGTAATTTTGGTATGAAAGAGGTGATATTTTGTGGAGGGCGGACATGGTCATTCAGTCGATGTGGTTTTTCGTACAATTTTTCTGTGTTTTGTTAAAGGGTAGGATTTAGTAGAATAAATATCGCATTTTAATTGGGTTCTTTCATGAAATATATTTTTTTAATTCATCTGATACTTAGAATCTACAAAAATAATCTTTTTTCAAACTTAATCAATGTATCGAGCTTTCAAAAATTTCTGTTCATAATGTATTATCCAGATCTCTACCCTATAGTGTACTATAGTGGCTACATCGTATTCGCAGTAGTTTTTATCTTGTGATATCACTTTTAATTAACGGTAAATTAAAAAATCTGTTGATTATATGGCGGTCTGACGCACCTAATAGAATTTTTTATGCAACGACCAACTAAAACTATAACGGAATAAAATCAGTTTGAAAATAAAAACGTAATTATAATACTGATTACTATGGGAATAAATCACATTCACTAATTATTTACATTACATACTGTTAAAACGGATAATAAGTAAATTTGATATTTTGAAATTCTAGGAAAATATCCAATATTACTCAGTTATCAATCTGCAAATGTAAATATTCATATTTGAATGTGCAGATGCATATAACTATATATGAATTGCTTTGAAAGGAAATCAATTACATACTGAAATTTTCACTAAAATAATGTCCGTTAATTAATTACATATCCTACATCAAGGACTATTAAAATTGCACACCAAACAATAATCTACAATACGACATAAACATTGAACACATCTCTACAATAAACATGAACTACTGTAAATTTGCATAGCGAGGTACAATGCTTTTTTCGAATGTTTAAAAAAACATTCGAAAAAAGTGCAAATAACAACGTTAAAAAAACCATTGCGGGTCGATCCTCGCGATAGCGAATAGAAGAAGTCAAACAGGAAAATGGGGAACAGTCCGATGCGTTTCGGTGGCCTTGAAAGCAAGTTAATTAACTGTGTACGAGGGCTTCGAGGATCGCGCAATGAGTTTTTCACTCGCCCCTTTCTTTTTCTCCTTTTTGCTCCAAAGCCTCGGCTCGTATGGGGATTTTCTGTAATCGAACGCCGCGCGGAAAGGGAATTACGTTATTGTAACGGGAGACGGATTCTCTTCTCTTCTTTTTTTTTTTACGGGATAATAAAAATGCGGTGAAATTTTTACGCAATACCTCTTTTAGTTCATCCGCAGCGCAAAATTCGTTAGCTTGATTACACGATTTTATTTTGCCATTTGGCCTAAAGGCGAAATTTTTATTTTGAATTTTTTTACGTCTCTTTATACTGTTTATTCATGTGCCGGTGCGCAGTTTATTCGTTAAAATATTAAAACCGTACCTTTATTTCAAGAAAGAAAATTTTCGTTGAGGTCAATATAATTATTGCATATTGATCCAAATGGTAAAACGCAGTGAAATGCATGTACATTACAGTAAAATATAATTCAAAAGTAAACAAATTTTTACATTTAATAAATATATAAAATTGGAACTTATGTAAATTCCAAAGATTTCATGAAATTTAAATACTTGTTATTATTACTGAAAATCCGTTTATTTATACTTTGGAGTTAATAATGTTGCCTGAAATAAAACGAAATAATCATAAATAAACGAAATTTAATGTTACATTACACTTGCCGCTAAAAATACTCTCCAATCAAAGGCAACTGTTTTCCCCGCATTGAATAACTATTCAATTTTCCCTCATAAAATCGCTATAAAAAAGTAAAAAAACTAGTATTACGTTTTCTTATTAATCTCCAACGGATAACGCTGTAAAGAGAGTAGAATGCCTCAGCTGAGAATTCAAAGTCACGCGCAATTTAAAAATTGAACGCGATGTCTTTCGAAAACTTTCACCTCGTCGTATAATAGAGCGAAGAAAAAAAAGGGTGGAGCGCTTATCGTCGCGGAAATGGAAATGACGAAAGTCCCGGCGACCCTTTAAAGCCCCGACCTTCGCGTTTTATTGGCCGAGGCAGTTTATAAAGAATCCGACTGTCCCGATTATTGGATGAGGTTTTTCCTCGTCGCTCGGGGTTTTTACTTATATTCCATGGGATTTCCGTTTTTCTATATAACGTCGTCTATAATTTTCATGCACTGTTCAGGATTCTGGGGCAATGTATAGGTTACGTAAACGTTTTTATCCGTACTTTTTTTGTCGTTGTTATGAAGATGGAACTAAAAACGAGCATATGCACATTTTCCTTGCCTGTCGTGGTTAGTAATGCATAGGTGCGCTTGGTTTTACAGAATTGATGCAAATTAAAAGAAAATAGATATGATATCGGTTTTAGAAACAGCGTATATTTAAGAAACGGACTTTACAAAGTGAATAATGAAATAATTAGGATAAACTTGTTTTAATAAGCAATTAAAATGTTCGTTAATCTTATAAAATGGTTAAAAATTAAATGTTAAGCAAATTATTCTCATTTAAACGACCAAGTTCTTTGTCGAAATATTTTAATGCATTTACTTGAAAGCAAATTTTATCAGATTCGTGGAATTTACTGTATTGAATTTCCATTAAATCGTTAAATTTAATTTGTTTTACATTAATATGTAATTTAAATTAATTTTAACGTAAGCATGTTAATTTAAAATACCTTCGTGTAAAAAGATAAAATTTGCTTCCAGCGAAAGCATTAAAATGTTTTTAGAAGTATTCATTTCTCTTATTTCAAATCTGAAAAGTTGATTCATCCTCTAATACTTTATCCACTGGCAAAATCGTATTCTTAAATTAAAACTTTACCTAGAACCGATTTAAAAGCACACTCAGAAAGTTGTTCTTGGGAGTCACTTATTAATTTAAACTTTAACACGTCAGAATATATTTTTTTCGAATTTTTGATAAGTCAAATTAATATTTTTAGTACTAACTAAATAAATCTGCAGTATATAAATTCATGCCGTTCTAAAATAAATATGAAAAAGTATGCTAAGAATTATTTAATGTAATTAATTTTGTATATAGCTTATATTGAATAATAAATTGCAATAATCGATATGAAACGTATGAATAATTTATTTGGACGATATTTAAAATTCACGTGTCCAATGATACCGTATCTCTGATTGATTTTATTCCAATATCAGATAAATGTCAATTTCACCCAACACTTAAAAAAATATTTAATAAATTTTAACCTTCAAGGTCCGCACGCCTTAGAAGAATTAGGCGCATAAAACGCAAAAAATACTCATAACACGCGTCGTAAGTGCATCCTCAAGATGAAAACCGTTCCGAGTGTCGAAAAAAAAGAAAAGAAAAAGGTGAATGAGAAGAGATTAAAAAAAAAGATGCTCTATAGGCGAAATAATCACATTTGACATCATCAAGCTCACATGGCGTTCCGCATTCTCAACAATCCTCACCACGCACTGCGGCCTCTGGGTGTGCGAAGACATTCAGCCGAGCTGGCCGGCCTCGTCCACGACGCGTCGGCGGCGTCGCCGGCAGCGGCGGCCCGGCTCGCTCCTACCCGGCCGCGGGTGGCGCGGCCCGCAGGCCCCTCCTCTCGGCCCCCCGGACCCCGACGACGCCGGGCCGACCTGAGGCTCTGGCTGAGGCTGCCCGAGTCCCCCCAAGAAGGACATCGGCACGGGGCCGCCGCCCGCTGTTACCACAACGGCCCACCCTCGTTTGCGTCCGACGCGTAATTACTCTCCTCCGGCTTCTGAAAACAAATGAGACAAATGGTTATTATCTGAAAGATCTTTTTTAAATTACATCTGACTACTAGGATATAGTAGTTCTAAAGATGTGTTTAGAACTACTATATCCTAGTCGAGTGATTAGATTATTGAATGTCTAGTTAACTGATTAATAAAGATATTTATGACTAATGAGACAGATATTTATAGAATCAATCGAACATTTTAACAATCCACCTGTTTGTCTAGACTAGATTCCGCTTCTAACGCAAAATCGCTTATGTACACACACAAAAAAAATATATTTTTCCAATTTTCGTATCGTTGAGCAATAAATAAAATTGGAAATCGAGCTAATATTTATTCATCGGACGGGCGGCATTCGAACGGGTAATCTTGTCAAGAGCCGTGATTGCCGATGCAAATCTCTGATAAAGAGCTTAAAATATCAAGTTAACTCGGATAAAAGTTCACTTGTACCGAAAATGCGCTTCCGAACGACGGCCGAGTCTTCCGTCCGGCGCGGCGCTGCCGACTTTCGCGCGATCCTCATGCAAAAGCAAAAATATGCAAATCGTGACGCCACCCGGCCGCCTCGCGACTGTTGCATCCGAAAAGTGAAAATGGCTTTACCTTTTTCGACGGTGCGCACCATCGTGAAATTATTTCGGCCGAGATTGCTTATCTATTGTATTATATCGCATTATTATGCGTGCCAATGCTGATAATTTGAGTTTTTTTCGCTTCAATTACGTCAAACCCGTTACTTATTTGCATTTTACAGTCAATTATAAGCATAAAATTTTAATATAAACGAAAGAAAAAATACCGAACTTAACGGTAAAATTTACCTGAGTCCACGGTAAAATATTCACCCCTAGTAAAGACGGGGGTGTAAAAGGCACAATTCGGGAAGTACCCGACCGGGGCTCGAACCCCGGACCCGGCACGTCTTACTGATACCGATGTTCCTGCTAAATCATTAAATAGCAGTAATGAAAATTCTGGAACCTTGGGGGGGAATTGGGTCAGTTATTCAAAAAATGTACTGTGTCTTTGACGCATCAGTACTGTATACCAAACTACCTGAGACTATAAATTCCAGGTATTTTTCCAGGTATATATTTCCCAGGGGATCTAGGATGTACGGGGGGTAGGATCTAGGTAGGATGAGCATTAGGATAAAGTAGGTCAGCAACTAACAAACAAGTCTTCAGATGTATAAATAGCCAGAATGTCATGGAAAAATTTAGTTGTGCTCGAACTGTCCTAGAGACCATTCGTGCATTATTCGGCTGTAAGCTTGTGGAAGTGTAGTTCTGTCACTTGAATCGTGCATATCAAGATGAAGATACATAGCCAATTAGAATACAAGGTAAGATACTATTTTTATCAATTAAAAATTATATGTGCAATCATTATCCTTTATTATACATTTTGTTATACATTATCCCAGACTTTAATGAACTTGTGTGAAGTCTGGCATAAAGTATGGAATAGTCTCCATAGCCGGACTTTGCTGTCAGACTATTGCCATACTTTAGCCAGACTAAATTTTTTCAATACTTCTGGTGTAATTTTCATACAAAATAAATCATTTGTCTTAATCTTCTGAATCTCTAACACTGCCGAAAACTCCAAAAACTTTAATACGAAATAAAAAATAAAAAAGCAGCAAGAAGTCAACGGCATGGTCCGCCAGCAGCCGTACCAGGTTCAGCAGCAGCAACAACAACAACAACGGCAGCAACAACAACAACAGCAGGAGCAACAACGACAACAGCAACAACGACAACGACAACAGCAGCTTCAACAACGACAACAGCAACAGCAACAACAGCAGCAGCAGCAACAACGACAACAGCAGCTGCAGCAGCAACAGCAGCAGCAGCGGCGAATCCGCGTTCTAGAGCCGACGAAGAATCGGCATCGGGAGTCGCAAGTCTCGGAGAGCGGTGCGCACTGGAGTCGCTACCACGCGAATCTGGAGGGAGCTCGCGAGCTCGTCCTGGAGACGAACGAGTTCGGTATGGTCTGGGGCGTCACCCACGAGAAGCCCGACGATGACGGTGAGTTCATGCTGCGCCTGCTGCAGCGTCCGAGCCTCACCGACCAGCAGGAGAAGAAGCAGCAGCAACAACAAGGAGACCAGGAGCCAGCAGAGCCAGAGGAAGAAGCGAATCAATTATCGATGAAGTGTGTGGAAATAACGCGGGAAAGTATGCTCATGCTCTGCCACCACGAGCCGAAGATCCGTAGCTTGATGCTGGCCCACGACAAGGCCATCATCTTCCAGAATATGGACGTCCAGGTGTACGTGATGGAGGAGGTGAAGTCCGAGGGCTTCCGAGTTCACTTCCAAGACAAGCGCAAGACCAAAGTATCGCTAACGTATCAGCAGTTTCTTAGCTTCGTCTCGGCGCTGCCCAGAGTCGATAACGACTTCTACAAGTACAGGAGGCAGCTCAAGATAAAGAAGTACAAGCTGAGGGCCAAGGGGATGCTCGCACGTGGGAGATGCGAATAGCTTTTTAGCAGCTTAACTTGGGGACTTCGTTCCTATATCTTCAAACTTATCACACGCGCTGTTACATATTTTATGCAACTCTGTGCGTAAAAGTGCCTTTTACGCACGCTTGCGCGTGCTAAAACGGCATTTTCCGCCGTCG